>OMKZ01056595.1:0-14727 GCA_900302535.1 Neoniphon sammara | reverse complement strand
CAAAACAACATGCACACACGCACACACGCACACACACACACACACACACACACACACACACACACACACACAGCGAATATGTGGCTTGCTCACTCAGCTGGCTTATGTCAGGAAATAAATCTGTAAATCACAGCACATATAGAAATCCATACCGGGGGAAAAAAGAAGTGTATTTGTTAGGATGTCTGGCTTTTTCCACTGTCTGCTGAGGCTGAATGACTCACATAATGACTGCGCTTTGAGTATACCACACTCCTGTTGACAAAAAAGGACAAGACAATTTCTTCTGCCCTTTTATGTTTGGCCTCCAGTTGAATAACAGTTATTTTGTCAATGTTATTTCATTCAAATCGCTGTTTCTCTCTGGGAACTACCCCCTACACACACCCTGTAATTACATGCTAGTTTGGGAAGTTGTCATTTCGCTGTCAATGGTCAGCCTGCTTCTGCATTAAAGTCTACAGCGGTAACTAGCTGCCCACACATAACGGTTGACAGAACCATCCTTCACAGAGCCCTGCTGAAGTTTCCTCCAGGCTTTAAGATCTTCCTCGACAGTGCTGACATCACCAAGTCAGCCGTCTGCTTTTGGCTGTGTACTACAAATGGATAAGAGGAAACTTTAACGACTGAATTAAAAATTGAAATGAGGTTGCTGACTGCAGCAAAAATTAAAATCGGATAGAGCAAAATAGAAAATGGGATACACAAAAATATAGCAAATAGAGCATGGTAAACATAATGACGAACTAAGCCACTGATGCACTCAGAGTATGTGACAGCGAAATTATTTCTACGTGCTTTTGAAGCACTTAACACATCGGTCTTGAGGTAAAATGTTGGAGCAGAGACTTTGTAATATGAGCTCTGTCTGGTTTATTTTGCACCAGTCCTGCCCCTGAAAAAAACCCTTACGGTGTCAAATATTCCAAATTATAGGCATTTAAAGAGTTTAAGGGCTGGTAAAACTATTTAAAAATGTGCATTTTCTTGTTTAGTATTATTGTTAAATACTACTTCATTATCTACCAAGATTTGAGAGTTTCTAAATGTCACTAAGTGTGATAAAAGTTTTAGCTGCATTTTCTACAGTAATCCATTCCAGCAGGGCTGGGTGGGCTTTAGTTCCCCTTGTAGGGTCACAATGTTGTCTGGACTCTGGTAAGACCAACTGTCAGAATGAAAATATCCCACTTGTTGGAAATGAAATAATTATGGGTCTATTAGCACTGCAACAATATGTTAGCTAATGTTTTCATAGCTAACACTGTAGAGTTCACTTGCTAAAAACTTGCTAAAAAGTAGAGTTGATGTGAGACACCATCGCTTTTTACACCATGTACATTTTACACCTAGCTAAAACTCCATATTAGATTGAAGTGCTTTGCCAGCCCTCACCTTTTCTGATATAATGTTAGACTGGTGAAATAATCCTTAATAAAACAGTGAATTTGCCTTGCTAACAAGCTAACAGTTATTGTTCCTCACTGCTGTTTGTTGAGGCTAGTGGAGGATAACAGGTGCAGCTGAAGAGTCAATCAAATGGGGGCGGGAGGAATAAAAACTGAGGTGCGTTCTGATTGGATCACTCCAGTCTTACATGTGAAAGTAGCTTTTCATCCCCAGAAAAAAAAATGTTGGTTTGACTCAGAAGAAATCAACTGATAGGCATCTCTCTGTATAGAAACGGCTTCAGATTCTCATTCTTTCATCATGTTTTCCACACCTAGTGAAAAAATCATAACACAACACAAAACTGACATATTTTAGTTTTGTAACATCCCATTAATACTTACCCATGTTTTTTCCTGTTTTATTGTGAAGTGTGTTTTATTTTGAAGAGCTCACATGACTTGACGTTTCAGTTCCTGCCCTTGTGTGACTTCAGGCCTTTCTCAGTCTGCATTCTTCTCTGTACTTGTGTGCTTGTGGACTTGTGAAACGTCATCAGTCGCAGCCCAAGTACTGTTCCAATACACAAGTTCGCATTTAGCCAAGAACGGTTAAAATTCCCGGAAGTGTTCTTGACACGCCCATTTTACCGAGGATGCATCGGGAGGAGACTTGTGTGGACTTGAGACAGCCCGGTATCCCAGAATGCATTTCGAACCAAGCAGCTACGATGGCTGTTCCAATTGCAGAATGACAGTAATGCGTCCTCCTGTCCTCGGGAGTTTGTACTCTGGGGTCATACTTGCCAAGTCTGAACTACCAAGTTCGCAAGTCCGAACTTGGTGAACTTGGTATTGAGAAAGGCCCTTCCTCTCCCGTGATCAGACACCCCTGTTTTCAATTACTTACCTACCACTGACTTACTTACCTGCCCCTGATTTTGCCTTCAGGGAACCCTACATGCTCCCTGGCCAGATTGCCTTTGTTCATCCTTGTGTGTTCACTGTGTTCCAGCATTATTTCCTAGCGTTAGACTCATGGTTTTTGACTGGGCTCTGTTTTCTGTTTTTTGGCTTTTTGCTTACTCCCTGCCTGGATATGTTTGCTTGTGCTGAACTGACTGGAATGGTTTTGTGTATGACCACCTGGCTTCCCTAGAAAGACTCTTCCTTTTTGAATTTTACTCTGTGTCCTGAGTCTATCTCTGCATTTGAGTCTCTGAGCTATCCAGATTCGTTACAGGTTGACCATCCCTTTAAGATCAGCCCTCTTTCTATCCATGGTCAGAGGAATATTATAATATTCCTTATTATTTGGCTGCTTGACATTTTTGGTGATGTGGGAAATGAAGCTTTTTTCCACTGTCGCACACACTGGGTAAGAGCTTACGGCTAAAGTCAGCACTGTGACATAATCAGGCCCTGTTCTCCCCCTCAAAAATATGTAAAAGACTTGATATGCTCCCAGTGAAAGCTGCGACTGGTGGCCACTGATTACAGACATAATCATGGTCTCAACCCTTACTCATTCGCAGCAGGTTTTAGTCCCAGCTGGTGCTGTTACAAAATGAGAAATTAACGTAATCTGTGATGTGTCATGAATATTCATAACACAAAGTTAGCCCCTGCAGCTACGAATTCACTCAAGACACATGTATTACTCTGCAACTTGACTGAAACACTGAGATATATCACAGAGGCTTAGGGTTCAGGCTGAAATTACTCTGATTAAATTATTCAACAATGGAAATAACTCACTACCATGTTATATATGAAATATACACTGGTATTGCCTCTCTTGGCCTTCAGGTTGGAGGAGTGAGCGGTCTGATGGATTGTTTAATGACTTCTCAAGTCGTCGAGTGTGTCAGTGCCATTTTTCTATGGCGTTTATGGCAGTGAGGAAACTCTACTCTGTTCATAAAGCCTGAAACAAATGTGTGTGTCTGTAAAACACCTCTAAACACTGTACAAGTGTCGCATGACTCCAAACACTTGTTCTTCATTGACTTTTCATGCACTTTTTTGCTCATTTTTTGTTGTGTTAAGCACAACTACATACATCAGCTTGTCAGTGTGTCAAAAATTAAAATGTTTCATCCTCACATTATTTTATATCCCAGGCATTTCTAAAAAAAAATGATATCTGACATTCAGATTTTTTATTTATTTTTTAAATACAGTTATGGTATTACTAAGTGGATAAGAATGTATTTCCATGACCTGTGGAGCTTCATAGGAAGCTTCTGCTGCCCCACATGCCCCCGCTGTGAAACACTTCAAATGTCAAGTGTCTCAGCTCAGCAAGTCTCCTTCACATCTGATGCGTATACCTTTGAAAATGTTTGATGGGCCTCTCTCAGAGCCGTTGACGTTTTTACTATCTTAATCTTTCATTTGTTCTATGTTCTCTGCAATAATATCAGCATGAATGATCAGCTGCTGGAAGCTTTAATCAGCCATAAAAAATAAAAATTGATTGGCCCTTGTATTAAGACGCAAGTGATTGATCATCTTCACAGCTGCTACACTGTGTGTCGCCATAAACAGGAGAGCACAAATGAACAACCAGTTTGTGTAGGCTAGTTCTGATAAATTGCATTCACTCATCGAGTCCCCCAGTCATTTTGCAGAGCATGCTCTAAATATAAAGACATAGCTATAATGTAACGATAAAGATTGTAAGGCGAGATGGGATGGGTTTATTTCTAGTTTTCCCTGTGGATTTCAGTTGATAGGCAGAGACACACACCGATACTTGAGCACAATTAAATGATGCTAAAACAGAAAGTCTAGCCTCCAAATTAAAGCTTCATCTTTACTGTGATGGAATATTTTGTTCTGTGGAAGTTGTCATTCTACAGAAATATGAATATCAGTGAACGGCTTCTTCACAGGGAGGAAAATGAGCCCTGATATCTCCACCTATGCTGACTGTGTGCAGACACCTGCAGGAATAACGGAAAGCAGGGGAGTCAACACTGGCACAAACTGAAAGAAAGCGCTGGTATTATCCTTTTGGTGTTCATTGGATGGCTCTGTTTGGGAGATCTGGGTTTACACCTGTCCCATTGACTGGAATATAATTTGAGCCCAGAGATCACAGCACCAGAACAGGGTTGGACTGCCTGGGGAATCACATCCTCTGAATAAGACAGCAAGATAAAAAAAAAAAAAAAAATTTAGTAGGCCAAGCTCTGCTACTGAGAATCTAGTTCATGCATGAATTTTATTATTCCCAATAAAAATGTTTTCCCCCTATCAAGCAGCTTATTAATTTGCAACACAGCTGCACAGCACACGGCTCTGGTTATCGTTTTGAGCACATTTCCTCTCAGTCAGGGATGTGATGGGAAAGACAAACACGGCCGGAAAAGCAAGACGCAACAGCTTCGTGTTGCTGCCTGATCAAATTCAGAGAGGAATCCGTGTGGAAATTGTGCTTCGACCTTTAGAAGCCCTCCTAAAGATGGGATGAAGCCCGTTTCCAATTCGGTCTGCATTGTAGAAAACTCCTCTACCCTTGCATCCCATGAAATATTGAATTGCTCCCCCCGTGGTTGTGGTTCACTAGGTAGAGATGCACATGTGAGGGTAAGCATACACACACACACACACACACACATACACACAGGAGAAAGATCAACAAGTTGGACCCCTCGAAAATGAGATGGTATGTCTCAAGGGGCTATGCTTTGAAAATAGAGTCACACAACAAGTTAAAAACAGGGACTACAAGGAAGAGAGCGAGGACATGAGACGGCATGACTGAGTGATCTAGTGCAGAAACAGTTGGCTCATAGGAAATTATAAAAGCAACACGTTACCCTAATAAGAGTCACAGTGCCAAATTATTTACACTGCATTAGACTTATTAATGGACATGCAAATATCAGAAAACACTAATAGGTTCTGGCTGGTAGGCCTTCATCGGAGCGTGTGAGGCGAAAACAAGTCAGGATATGAATACAGCAGATAGTAACTGGTCATTTTGACTTTTATTAACAGGTTTTGCTTTGTAGTCAGGGTTATGGTTATGGCTGGGTGAGGGCTCTTGTGGCTGTTTAAAGCTGTTTTAGAGAATGGGCGATAGGCACAATGAATTTTCTGACCAATCACAGTATTGGGACTCATAATAACATGTTACATATGAATGAATGATCGATAGTCATCAGTGTTTCTGTAAGAATTTGGTCTACAACTTTGTAATATAGTATCTCATATTAAAGGTTCAAGTTCAAGTTCAAGTTGAACTTGAACTCATATTAACGGACAAAAATGTAATCCTGGACATCATGACATTATCTTGCAATTAGTGGCACACCTGTGTGGCAAAATTGTGTCAGTGTTTGAATGAAAATGCAAGTTATCAGCTGACCAAAACAGCATGAAAACTACTTTTAGACTGGCTGATATCTATTTTCTTGGATAGCAGACATCCCTTTGGAGCAAAAACTGTAGTATTTTGTCTGGGCTAAAATCATTTAAAACCTCCAAAATCCTCAGCCAGTTTGCCCACAGCATCATTTTTGGCCCCTTATCAGAGCAGGTGGGAACCAGCGTTATCTAGCAGTGAACGAGTCTCCCTTTATAGGATATTTATCATATTTGTTGCCCAAAATGATTTAGGAGTTGATACTTGAAATTGAGGGCACAACAGTTATGTCTTATTTTAAAATGCCACATGACCTCCGGGGTGGCATGGTGACTGAGTGATTAGCAATCTGGCCTCACAGACAGAAGGGTTTGGGGGCTTTCTGTGTTGAGTTTGGGCTTGTTTCCATAGTCGAAAGACATCTATGACAAGAGGAGGCTCTAAAATTCGTATGAAGGTATGAATGGAAGGGTAAGGGATTGTGTTTAGGACTTGTTTCTTCCACAAATGCATGTAAAAACAATGAATGAATGAATACTGCCTTCAAAATAGTAATGATGGCAGCATTTCACATATTGGACCATCATATCTAAGTCTAAATCATTTTGGGTCAGGCTAGTTTTGAAAATATGAGATTGTAGGTGTACATCAGATGTATTATTGGAAAATGAAGAAAAACCTGGCGGGCTTCTTTTTCGAGATGAATCCAACATGTTTCCATACCATTCTCACCATCTGCTCTAGCTCCAACTTCAATGCAAAGCGGCACAAGATGCCAGGGCCGAGCGTGCGTGACTGTGTTTCATCTGCAGGGTCACTTGCAGCACAGTGAACCCCAGCTTTAACAGGCCGGTGACAGCGACATCACGGCTACCTGCGTCACATGTTGCCAGATCCGTGGGCTGGCAAGCCCCGGCTGCAGAGGATTAACTGTGTGTATGTCGGAGTAATGAGTGCCCATGCTGCGTTTCTGGCAGACCTGGCATCCCCACCGATTTCATTTCTTTAATTAATCGTCTCCAGGCTGCCACTGTCTCTGATGGAGCAGCCAGGGGGAGGAAGGAAAAAAGGACACAATAGAAAATAAAGACAAATGAAAAATATCTGTGTCCCACTGTGTCATAGGTAAACAGTTGGAGAAATCATAACATATAAGTAGATCATTTCAGTTATTACCTTTTATGACCAGGGATAAAGTGGAGGGTAAACCCACTGTAACTCTGTTTAGACACCTTCTTGTCCGCAGAAACTTTTTATCACATTTCTGATGTGACAGAATTTTTCATGAGGCTGGTTCACAGAGTACATCGCAGCAAGCAGTAGTGATCCAAGTTACATGGGAGAAGGATCTTTTCTAGAAAAGGCTGTGATTAACCCACATTTTAGTTTTCCACTACATCACTGGCTTTTACATAATAAAGCGAGCTGCAATATTTTAGTGAATAATGTTGTACAGCCTCCCGAGAGGAAAATTCAAGCCCTTTTCAAGCACATTCAAGGAACTTAAACCAAAATTTCCAGACTCTCAAAGCCTTTATCATCTAAATTGTTACTTTAAAAGAAATTGTGAAAAATAAAGTTTACAGAATTCCTTTATACCCACAGCAATCAATGTATACTGTCACTTTGTTTTTTGCCAGCTGTTCATATTAGCTTTGATTGCAGTTTTGATCATGATTATTTAATGCTTGCTAATTTCTAGGGATCGTTTCAAATATTAAAAGATTTTTTACATGAGTTCAAGCATATTTCTAACTTTGAAAACGTAACATAAAATTAAGTATTTTCCAAACTTTCAAAACTTTATAGGAACCCTGAATGCTGTGTTTAATTCAGTCGAAAGTCAGAAATAAAAAAATATAATTCTGGTGTCTTTTTAATCAAATGCTGAAATTATTATACCATTCACTAAAAGATTTAAAGTCATATAAATATACACAAACAATACTTACCTGCCACTGTTTTTAAATCATGTGAACATTTGGTTGTATTCTGAATTTATAATAATCTTTATTATGAACACACATCACCTTTTTTACATATTGTGTTATTATAGCATAGCTTATAGCCTTATAACTGAAGTGACCTGCTTTGCCTCTTTTTGTCCTTTTACATATGTCATGCATTTGCGTCTGGTTTTGAAGTCGTGTGTGTCTGTGTGTGTTGACATGAATAAGAGTGCAATTCAAAGGCTGCCATGGTGCACTCATGGTGTTTCTGATGCATTATAAATCTGGCACAAAGGGAGAAAGAAAGCCTGACTCAAAGACACAGAGGCAGACTGCAGCTCCCCCTCCCCGCATACACCAGTGGTGAGTTGGTAGATAACTGGTGAGTCTGATGATGGCACGGCCATGCTTTCAACAGAACGGGGTAATCTCACCTTTACACAAACCATCAATGTAAAAGTCAACTGGTCTGGTTGTGGGAGTGAATAAGGCAGGGATAAGGCTGCAAGCTTTTACACAAACAAATTCTTATCCAACTTTAATAATGTCCAGTGCAGGAACAGCGACACAGGGTCATGTTTGTGCTCTATTCATTGTGCCTCAATGTGTGGACTGTCACGTTTGACACATTATAAAAGGCAACATAAAAAGCACTGAAAAATAGACAAATCCTCCTGTTGTAAACTTTGCAGCTACATAGATTCACTGTGACTCTGATGAAACAGCCTTGATCGGTCAGAGCAGAGCGGGGGCGACATATGTAGCAAGTTCCTCACATTGTAAAGTCACATTAAGTCTTATTACAAGTGAAGTCATTGTATATATTACAGTGAACAGTGTCAAATTGATTTAAGCTATATCAGAGGTCTTATAAAGACTCAGAACCATAAATCAATGGTCTTTGGAAAGTATAAATGACTTTTTGCCCTATGATGATCACCAACTTGAGGTCATGGTTTATCCTCTTTTCTGTGTCAAAGTTAAACAGCTGCTGGATGGAGTTTCTCTTCCACCGTGCTGAATCGTTCTCTTTCTTTCTCTTTTTCTCTCACACACACAAACACACACACTCGCCATGCCATCAATTCAAGGTCGGGGTTTGATGTCTTCTATTAACATCATGAAAGCCGGCCTGGAACTCTAAATAAGCGCAGAATGAATGATTTAAGTAAGGTTTGAAAGAGTTGGAAGTCATCTAAATGGACCCCCGCCCCTGTGACAACAATGACTCAGTCCTCTGGGACCAGGCAAAGCCCTCGAAATGATGCAATTACTGTACAAATGTAGTGGCGACAGTGTGTGTTGGAGAGATGAGAACAATGGCAAAGAAAGGAACTGCTGGAAACCCATTTAAAAGTAGTCCATTATCACCAATTAGGTGTATGAAGCAAGGGAAAGGAAAAAGGGTACGGATTACCAGGAGGCATAGACACGTGAGTGTGTTTTTCAGCTCTGAGGTGTTTCCCCAAAGCACAGAGCTGTGAAGACCAAGCAATCCAAAGGGTGTGGGTGAATACTGGCCTTTAGTTTTCCATCACTAATATGATATCCTTCATAGCTCCCTTTAAGCCTGTGACTGTAGTATAAATGATATACTGTCTTGCAGAAATTAGCCTATTATTAAATACTGAGTATCAGCCAGTCAGTGTCACCCACTGCCAATATGATGGAGGATCCTCTTTGGAAACAGCTACAAAACCTGCAATCAAATTTGATTTTCTTTGCACACTTTATTGATTCAGTTGTTCAGTGATGTTAGCTGTACATTAATTATTCATTTAGAGGCAGCAATGTTTCCTATACCATTAAACAGGAGCAGTGAATCTCACTGCTTTAAAGAGCTGCTAACCCACGTAAAAGAATTTCATTAGTCCGGGTTTTATTATTTGAGTTTTAGTGTCCCGTGTGATGGTCTAAATGATGTTTCAGGGGCTTTTCCATCCAAAATTCAGGGGGAAACACTTAAAGGTTGAATTTTTTTGGCATGAAAATGGTACAATTGAAAGATATGTAATATTGGCACAAAATATTAGCCATCAGCACCTTCAATACAAAAGTATCACGATTAGCATCAGCTAAAAAAAAAAACATCTGTTGAACCTCGATGTAAATAGCTTCATCTGAATTCAAACTTAATCAGATTATGTCCAGGTTAAATAGCCAGCATGTAAACACAGCCACTGTCTCAAACATCACGGACCGCCACTGATGATTCGCCAGCTACTCCTGATCCTCGTACAGGACTTCATCTATGAGCACATCGTTGTCATCTACAGGGATTTCTGCACACAGCTGCTCTTTGAAGGCCAGGGCGATGGTGTAGGGCTTTCCTCTGGGGTGTCTGATGCAGCGCTCCAGGTAGGTGTCGTAGAAGCCCTTCCCTCGTCCCAGACGCTTCCCGGATCGGTCAAAACCCAGGCCTGGCATCAGGATCAGGTCCAGGCCTCCTGGATGAAGGGAGGAGAGAGTGTTATCAGAGACGGAGCTGTGGAAGATTTTAATCTCTGGTTTGGAATATGGACCAGCTGTCGGTCAGACTTCCCCTCACATACTGTGCATTGTAGTTAAAATAAACATACAGAAACACAGAATGGAAATTCATTTGATTTGTGAATTTTAAAGAGAGCCTGTGATGCAGTAAAGACCTGTACAGGGTGTTTCCTTGGACAGGTCCCCCTCTGACCCAGATTATGAATGAAATATGAAGAACAAATGAACAAATGAAGTCCAAAGCTTCAGAACATATACTTGCTGATAAAAGGAAAATGTATGACAAAAACATTTCTTTAACAAATAAATCATGAGGGAACAAAAAAAATTATTATGAATATCATAATTATAAAAAAACACAAAGACTTAACATTAAGCAAAATCCCTCCCAAGATAAATTGCTCCAACCTCTGTTGAGGTGCACGATTTCCTTTCGACGCTTTCAATGACAAGGCTGGTGTGCTTAACACGTAGAGCCATTTAATTCACTTTTCAAAGGAAATAAATGAGCATGTCCTTGAGAACTTTGGGGAGCCAGAACATTTACATAACATTAAAAACATTTTGCAGTAGTGCCTTTCATTCTGCTGTGACAGTCACAGCCGCTGCACGCAAACCACTTCTGTGATGCAAACGTGGACTGAGCCATCAATTTGAAATGCTTTTGGAAATTCACACAGCTATTGGCATGGATTATTCATGGCCTCTAAGAACATCTGAAATCACCCCCCCCCTTACCCCTATGAGAGCAATTCAAAAATGCCAACGCTCTCTCACAGGCATGCTTTTGACATGTAGAAATGATTAAAGCTGGTTAAAAGTGACATTATATCATTACTAAACCTCAAAACAACAGCAGGTTGGCCATCTAGCAATCTCCAGATTTTGTGATCACCATAAATAATACATTATGGACAGAAACACACAGCCCCCATGGTGGAAACCTGTCAAGTGTGGCAAGTATTACATAATTATCCAGTCTTGAATGAAATAATGATTGATGTTTTTGACCTAGACTAGGTTTTTTCTAATTTGTACTTTTTTAACCATTGAAATTAGAAATCAATAGCCTATTCCGACAGATTCTGAATGAGTGGCCTCACTCTAGTGTGCTATCAACCCTTCCTGAAGGTCTACAGAAGTGATTACTAAAAGTGCTAGTGCAGCATTGTTAAACATCAATATCTGATTGTCAAATTGATCGGGATACCTTTGTGTAATTGCTTTATACAAATGAAACCATGGTTGAATTGATTACTAGCCTTGATCTCATGCCAGTCGTATTCTTACTGTAACTGAAGTCCATTCATTTTCTATGGAGCTGTGCAACTAGGTGAAGTCAGCTGACGTGTGGCCAATCAACAAGCTTCTTGGCCGAGAAAAGTTGGACACAGCTGTTTTTGCAATCATTGGCCATCAATAGCTGATATCACTTATGTGCTTCCTTGTTTCTCCTATTGCTGTGATTTAGTCCCACCTTTCAACAGCAAAATGGACAAGAAGTTGATTAGAACCATTCACTTTTATTTGAAAGACTACAAAGATAAAAATCTCAAAATAATTCAAACGCTTTGAATTGATGTTAAGCTCTGAAATCATTGCATTAAGCTTTTTCTGCCTACCTATTTAGCCCGTACTACCTAGATATTTAAACTTATCTAAGCAATGTAATATTGTGAAAAGTAATACCAAAACAGTAAAAAATAGATTATTTGTATAAATGCATAGCTTGTTTTCTTGTTCAAAACACATGAATCTAGTGGCTGCCAGTGTGAACACACAGCGCTGTTTCTCAAAATTAAAACTTTCCTCCACCTTCTTACTGACATCCTTCATTTTCAGAGATGATGAACTCGAGTTTTTCCTGGACTTGAATATGACTCAGACTGCGATGACTCGGACTAAATCTCAAATACATTATTTGAGATTATGCTAAATTCACAAGGTGTCACATACCAGCCAACAGGCAATCTAACACAAGAGAAGTATGTGAGGACCTTTGGACTTAAGTTCTTCATGCATTTCAGAAACTCTGACAAACTTTTAACATCAACTTTGCAACTGCCACATTTATTATGCAAAACTTCTGTTCTTAATTTTATCTGTGTTTATTAACTCATCCGCTCATGTACAACTTTAAATATATAGCTTGCTCTTTTGGCTGGTATATGCCACCTTGTGAATTTAAGGATAGTCATTTAAGTTTGGGTCATCACATGGTAGACTTGGATCTGAACACTTGTGACTCTGACTTGTACTTGGACTCAGACACCAATAACTCGGATTTGGACTCAACTTGAAAGTGATTTTTCTATCAGTCTCCTTCCACCATTTTTCACAGTCAGACACTCTGCAAGCTGTTTGTGCTGCAAGACAAACGTGCTCTTCCTGTTTAGTGCCGTAAAGCAATCCCACACATTTCCTACCAAATCCTACCTGGTGCAATGGAGTGTAGGGAATACCAATTTTCTCTTCAGTGGTCTTGCTTGGTTGCATGAATTCTACTCATGTCTCAAATCTTATTTGATAATGATTAACTGATGTCAAAGTGCAAGATGTAGCAACTTTATATTTAGTAAAAGTTAAGTATATGCAAGTTATTGGCCATTTGCTGTGTACTCTCCATCCCAACATAAAGGTACACAAAAAGGAGAGCTTTGAAGATCTAGATCAGTTACCCAGTAGGGGGGAAACTACTGAGGACAGCCAACTTGTACAACACACACACACACACACACACACACACACACACACACACACAGCAGGTGGGAATGGAGCCCTCATTACTGCTAAGTTTACAAGTTGTTTTTCTCCCCATTTCAAAAGAAAGCAATCATCATATTACAGTTCAGATGGGGAAATGGAAAGGCCTGAAACCCTGAAACTCATCGCTTGAGATTTTGGTACAAGGGACCATATGTGACGGCAAAACCCAAGTTTTACGCAGAATTTTTCTATATGTTTAAAGGGCCAGTCCGACTGCCGGGCGTTTTCTACAAAAAGCGTAGAAGCGCTGATTCTGCCTGCAGCACCGCCTGTGAGGCGGCTCACTTTTTCCTCTGCGCAGACTGAGCTGAAGAAAGTTCATCCTGAGCGGATGCACTCTGCACATCGCGCCCCAGGTCCCACCGCACATCTCCGCTCTGCTTCCGCTTTGAGTTCTTTGCAAACATCAGTCGGTGTGAAGCAGCTCGCGGATCTCAGGCAGAAAACACTCCGCAGTCTGAACGGGCGCTTGGTAGAAAACTGAGTGAAGCTGACATGTAACTTGAATTATAATAGGCTTGAGAAATTCTGCAAAGTGGATACCATCTGAAATATGTACAGCTCAAATCTGAAGAGTATAAATTCTTTAAAGTCTGAAGTTGATCAATTCTGGATTGCATCATTAACAAGTAGCATGTTACAAGCCTCTCAACAGCGTCTAAATTCCTGAGCTCAACTGATACTGAATGAAACGAACAAACCCTACTATCATTGTCATTCCATGCTACAATTAGGGTTAGACTGTTATATGGGGATGATATTGTCCTTTCATTAAAAAACAGATATTGACAAGTCAGTGTCATCACCTCTGATATGATGACTATGATGCAGTTTGATTGATTACATATTAATTTTAGACACTGGTTGTCTATAGCATAACTTTCACTTGAATTGATTCTAATGAGACATTTTGATCAGATTGTGTACAAATATTCATGGATGTTCTTCTTTTCATCATCATTATTATTATTAGTATTGTTATTATCTTCATCATTAGTAGTAGTAGTGGCAGTAGCACCAGCCATTCTAATCCTGGTTTTAATTAAGAGTTTTGGTCTCCCATATTCTGCTTCAGTGGCTTTTTCATTCTGACAAAATGTAAATTTTAGCTGAAACACTGAATACTACTAATATTACATTTTTGCCAAGGAAATGGTCAAACTAAAAAACACTGGAAAAAAAAACAAAACAAAGAAAATCAAAAACCTTGTCACTCAAATCCTAGTTACAAAACGATTTGGACTATTGAATATTGTGCAATCATCATTACTTACAAGAGAGAACTGTGTGAGTAGGGGAGCAAAAGAGCGTGAGTTTGTATGAATAAAGGCTATTTTTTCCAGAGGTAAATTCTCAGCAGCCCTGAGCTTGTTCTAAGAAATCAGCAGGATTGCAGTCAAAGAAAGCCCTCTCTCAACTCAAAGGAATGAGCTCAGCTTACCTGCTGTACAGTTTTTGCTGCAGGTTACAAGATTTCAATGAATTTATCAGTTTTACCAACATTTCAGTTTCCACAACAAGACATTTTCAACCCCACAAGCTCATTAGGAAGTAGCTGGGTAACGTGGTTAAATTTATCCCTCCTAAAACCTTGAAGGAGTGCACCTGATTTAGAAAACCACTGCGGGAGAAAGCAAAACATAACATTCATATTTTAGTCACTTAGCTGATGCTCTTATCCAGAGAGACGCACTGTATAACGAGAGCAACAGGAAAAAAAAAAAAAAAAAAAAAAAAAAAAAATTCCTAGATCAAC
>OMKZ01056590.1:0-12195 GCA_900302535.1 Neoniphon sammara | reverse complement strand
GTGGCGCTGGTCACCTTCTCGTCGAAGACCCACGTGGTGACGCGGGTGGACCACGTCTCGGCGCCAAAGTCGCACCAGCACAAGTGTTCGCTGTTCAACCAGGAGATCCCGGCCATCACGTACCGAGGAGGCGGGACCTACACCAAAGGAGCCTTCCAGAGGGCCGCGGTGAGTGAGTGGCAGGGATAAACTAACACCCCTACACTGTCCTAAAATCCCACTTCCGTCCGGGGCTTGAGCTCGGTGTAAACAGGTTAACCCGGCATTTTAGTTTCACAACAGTCCCAGGTAATTATTGGGAGAGGTGTAAAGGGGTTTGTGACGCTTGTAGGCGCGATGATACGGGACATGCTGTACATTTTAGGTATGCAGTCCTAACCAAAGTGCAACTTTAACCTATGTAATATTATCAATTACCAGTAAATCACCATCTTTTGGATTAGACTGTAGTTATAATGAGAGACTGTTGGAGAAAACGCTGTCAGATTGGAAGGTTGTGACACCAGTTAACCTGGAGAAAAATTGTGTTTTTGCAGGTAGTCCTAGGTAACAGAAACCTACGTAAAGCCCACTTGCCCGGTGTTAGACGTAAAGTGAATATTTGTGCCTGTGCCTCAGTCATTTTTGGCTTTTGGAAGCTCTTTGGTCCAGTGCTTTCGTGCATTTGTTCATTTTGTGCACACAAACTGCCTACCATGTGTGTGCGACCCTGGCTGTGCACAGATATCGGTACGTGTGTGAGTATGTATCTGTGTGTGTGTGTGTGTGTGTGTGCCAGTTTGTCTGCGGCCTATACTGTGTGTGCAGGGGTGTGATTGTGGCTCAGTGAGGTTGATGTTAATGAGGCCCTGCATGGCCTTGCTGCTGCTGCTGCTTCCTCTAAATTACACACCAGGAGATAGTGAAGGGGAAGCCACTCGCCGGCTAATTGTCTAGGAAAAAAACAGCGGAGTTTCCAGTGATAAAAATACCATGAGGAGAGAGCACACACACACGCACAGTCAGGCACACACACACATGCAGGTACACATGCACATAAGTGAAGAGTTACAGCTGGTGTTTGTGCAGCATACTTGAGACAAAGCTTTTAGGATGAATATAAATTGTTTCAGCGTCACTGATAAGGTGTTTTCCAGTACTCCTTATTGCATTAGTCATGACAGTTTTAGCCCATTTGTACTGATAAGAGCCATTATAGATTGTAAGACTGGATTTGTGTGTGTGGAGGGGGGCGGGGGTTGGTGGCAGAGGAGTATTTCAGGTCAGAGGAGGTGAAAATGGTAGCTAGTTTATGGCTTGTTGATTTGAGCAGCCTGACACACACACACATACACACACTCAGGACACATGGCACAGTCCATCAGTCAAGTCCAAACAGTCCAGCTGTAAAAGCTGTTGGTGGTACGGAGGCTGGTCCTGTATAAACACAGACACTTCAGCTAATGCCACAGATCAGCCGTCAGTCCAAGAGTCCTGTGAGGGAGAGAAGTCTGTCTCTCTGCCTGTTAAGGTCCTGACGCTACAAGCCGACGGTCGGCCATTGACCCTCGTTGGGCCTGTTACGCCCCAGCCTAGCGGTGACCAGGACATAACACAAAAATGACTCCCCCCACTTTCCCTACTCCCAAGGATGATCAGAAAAACTGCTCCAATACAAGCACCAAGTTAATTTATTTCCCAAAGGGAAAAGACAGAGAAGTGTGGCTGATGATCGCCTGCTGTTTCCGCGCTGTGTCCCACACATCGGCCCTCGTCAGCGCTCCTCAGTGGCTTCCCAGCTGATTCGGTGTGTTGAATTGCCGACAGAGGCCGTCGACAACGCCAAGCTTTCTGATTGGCTTTTCAATCTAAGCGAATCAGGGCACAAGAAGAGAAGTGGAAATCAGGTTATGCTGTTACTGTGCTAACTTCTAGAAAGTTAGCTAACCAGAGAGAGACAGGTGTGTTAAACAAACCCTCTCCAACAAGTGAAAGACTGGGGTGCCCTGGTAGTTCACTGTGTGCAACGTACTTATCAGTGCAGGTTCAATTCCGACCCATATGCCCTTTGCTGCATGTCATCTCCTTTCTTTCTGCCCTGTATTATCTGTCTCTCATCACTATATCTATCGAATAATGCAGAAATGCCCCAAAAAATAATCTTTAAAAAACACACCAGTGCGAGCTAACTCCTCATCAGACGTATTCCCGATTCATATAATGAATGAATCCCTGTTTAAAGTGCAGCACTAAGCTAATAGCCCACGGCTTAGCGCTGAAAGCTGCAAGCTTGGCCCTCAGGACAGGTTTTCAGCTCACTATCCTCACTTAAGTGCTGATAAGACGACGACTGGCTGCGTCCCAGCTGCTAAAGACTGCAACAGTACCAAGAAAAGACCTTTTCAGGGAACTTTAGTGCCTTATCATTATTCCCAAACACTTGGACTGTTTTGGGTGATTTATCAAATTAAGCGGTAGTCTAAATGATCCAGAGCTGGCTTCATTTTTTTTTTTTTTAATGCTGGACTTGCTTGCTTGCTCTAGCTGCCTTGCATCTCACCTGAGCTGGCTTACAGGCATTGTTGTGGCTGGAATTCTGGTTATATATGAAATTAAATGTGTTTTACTGTCTTATTCACAGGCCAGCACTGCATTCAGTATTCAGTACTTTACAAATTTACAGATATTTTCAATAGAGATTATTATTCTTGTCAATGTTGTTGTACTTTGCTGCAGTTTTTAACTTAAAATAGGCCAATACTGGACTCAGTATGCTATACCTTAACAGATGGACAGATACATAAATTTCCTATACATCTCTCCACTCTGTCGTTTGGCATTGAGCGATATATGAGTAATGGGAAAGCTACGTGCAGCCTCCATACAGCTGAGATGTTTGGAAAGATAGATGAGGCTAGCAGATACGGACCGAGACGCAGCAGATCAACTGTGGCTCGTCCTTTAGAAACAACCGCACACCTGACAGATTCAATCTGACGTTTACTGTGCGCCGTTGCATGATAGAGGAAGAGATAGTAAAAAAAAACACACCGGCCCGTGATTTATCATCTTATCTCTGTATCGTTCTGCTATTTTTTTTAGTGTGCAGCTGAGTTTCATTTGAAAGAGAAAAAGGGAGCGTTGGGCGTTTCTTTCCATTAGCAACATAAAGGACAGGGCTGCTAACACTAATCTACAAAACCCATATCCGCCTGTCGTCATGTACTGACTGAACTGGAGGACAGGCGCCTCACTGTGTGTGTTTGTGTGTGTGTGTGCGTGCGCGCGCGTGCCCTTGCAAATTCTGTGATGTGTGAGTGTGTGTAATTAGTAATTTTGCATTGCCTGCACGGAGAGGTTTGAGAGGGAATTGGAGTGTACGTACATGGTGTGTGCATATGAGGCTGTGCATGTGTGCGTGTGTGTGTTTGTGTGTACGTGCATGCCTCCATGTACTTGTGAGTATGAGAGAGAGAAAGAGAAAGAGAGAGAGACAGTGAAAGGGAGAGAGTATAATTGATAATTGCAGTATAATAATGATGCCATATTTTATTCCCTTGGCTGGTCTTGGCTGTTCTAAGTGCTGTAGAAAGCTGGGATCCATTAAGAGAGACATTTTTCCACCAGCCGTGCATGTAGAGACAGGGCGCTCCTCCAGCCCTCGTCTCTGTCTGTCTATCTGTCTGTCTGCCTTCTCCCTTTCCACCCTGTGCATCACCGGTTTGAAGCTAACGTTACATTTCTGCATGTAATTCAGCTGTCACTCACTTAGCGTAGGCTTTCATTAAGACGTATGCATACAGAGAACATGTTTTGCAAGTCCACAGCCCTTTACCATGATGCTTAGAAAGTTTGTGTGCTTCAGAATTAATGAAGGTGGAGGTTAAACGCAATTAACTATGAGTTTAATAAGATTGCAGCACTTTATCAGGGTGACTCATGACTAATCAGCTCAGGATCTGTCCCTTCTCAAGCTAGTCTGTGATAACCCAGTAGCCGCTGACATCAGCCGTCATTTACTTTTCCACTGCTTTCATGAGTGCATTGCAAAAGAGCTGATTAATGAACTTTTTGTAAACTTTGTCACACCCCCTCCCTTGAGATACAGCTACCTGAAAGGGAGCCAGTTCATATTCCCTCTCTTCTATTTACTTAATTGCTATAACAACTTCTACTGCTCTCTTTAGTTCTTATTTTATTTGTTTTCCTTGCTTTTCTCTCTTACATCATCATTCTGTGGTTACAGGAATATCTTCATGGCAGCACAGCTCCAATACTTTGACTTCATACTTTTGTTGATCTAGGAGTTAAGGCTTATTCCACTGTTGCACTCATTGTACGCCGTTCTGGATAAGAGCGTCGGCTAAATGTAGCAATTTATATGCGGATAGGACTGAACGCATCTGTACTGTAATAACCAGTTAAAACCCCCTGGCAGCCCTGCTCCCTCTTTTTTAGTCTCATCGCTTTGGACTCCATCCTGAAGATTCGCCTTAGGGTTGCCATGTGTTGGCAGATTACACCCTCTCTCTCTCTCTCCCTCTCTCTCACTCTCTTTCTCTCTGTCTGTCTCACTCGCTCCCTCTCTGCAGGCAGGTCCGGTTCTGGCAGAGAAAACACTGAGCGCTAAACTGGACTTGGCAGCCTCACTGTGTCAGTCAGTCTGCCTTAACAGTTGCATAAGAGACAGACAGATGGGGAGTGTGTGAGAGGGAAATGAGGGGAGAAAGGGAAAGAAAGAAAAAGAAAGAAAGAAAAAGAAAGAATGAAAGAAAGAAAGTCCTTGGATTTAGGAAGACAAAGAAAGAATGTCGATTGGTTTTTGCAGCAGTAATGTTTTTACCTGACTGCTGTGCCTGAATCTGGGTCAAAACAGACACTTGAGTAGTTTACTGGCATCACACACTTAATAAAGGCCGCTTTCTCCTCCTCAGCCAGGTGGTGTGTATCTGGGACTGAAGTCTGTGTAAATTGGACTAGCAGGTGTGTCATTTTCCCGTGCCTCCTTTGTGAAAAGCTCCAATAAATCCTAACACGGCCACCTCTTTACGTGCTCACATATCCACACACACACACACACTTCGCAGAGCAGCTGCATGTCCTTAGGTAGCTCTGATTAGTCAGATGGGTCATGTTACTGTATAGACTCATCTTACGCGTTGTTACAAGTCAGACCAGGGTGTGTGCATGTGTCTGGATATGAATAAGGATGTATATGCTTGCATTCATCACTGGGAACGCCTTCCCCTAGTGCCAATGGGTCACCTCCCTTTTCCCCATTTATCCCCTTTCTAGCTCCTTCCACCCTCCACTCCCCTGACAAAGCGTTTTCGTCTCCGAGCCGCTGACCTCCACAGCAGTTGCGAGGCAGGGGAAGGACACTGTCGTCGGGCTTTGACGCATTACAGCCCAAATATGCGGTATTGTTTTTCAAAACACTGACTATTAGAGAGGTCACAGGTCAGGGAGCTGGTAGGGGAGGCTTGTGTAAGTCGCTTTCCTGGGCTGCCTGACACGCTTGCATGCAGGCCTGTGCACGTGTGGAGGAGGGTGAGTGCCTGAACCTTAGTCTGAGGCCATGAATAATCAGTCATGAGATGTGAGGAGTAGTCAACAATCCTTGACATTTAGCTATTGCAACATTGTACGGTATTTATTCTATTGGCAAGACAGTAGGCCATGTTTAGACAAAGCATCAACTATTCTCTAGCTCCCGTTAAATCTGATCTAAACCCTCAGTGTAAGAAGGGTTTCAGTTGCTTCTTTTCCACCAAAAAGTTCCTGGGTCTTGCTCTTGGGAGTGGAGGCAAAGCCAGCATCCTAAACTCTTGTGTGTTTGCGGTTTCAACGCACCCCGACAACAGAAAAACTTAGTGCCAATAAGGCGGAGGCATCCAGTCATTCTGTGTGCAACTGACAAGAGCAAACCAGTAAAACGTGGAAGCCATCGTTACGGTCACGATTATTTACTACTGTGTCACAGTGACCCAGCGTTTGGTTTTGGAGAAGAGATGCACCGATGGAAAATGAGATTAAGGACACTAGACAAAGCAAGAGCTGAAAAGAGGAAACTACTTTTGCGGAGAGTAGTGGAGATCAACTGTGACATGGCGTGCAGTTGCAAACAGTCGTCTCTCAATCACCAACCAAATGATCTCTTGATAGAACAATCTTTTAATAAACTCTGTTTGAGCCCCCCCTTCTTTTAAAAAACAGTGGGAAGATACTTTTCATGCTGCTTGTGTCATAGGTTTAACCAATCAGGGATGCTGGGCGCTAAAACTCCCAACGGTCCCCAGGAACTTGTAGAGCTCTACCTTGGTTGCAGGGACCAAGGCATAAAGAGGAGCTGGTTCTTCAGGTGCAAATAGGGGTAAGGGTTCCTCAAAGGGGTTCTTGTGTTCCTTCAGTGGGAAAAGGGTAAGTGTCACTGAGGTGGGTGGATGTGCAGGAATAGCGTCTGCGCCAAGAGCATAAACTCATTCCTCACCAGACCTCCTCAAAAGAGGAAGGAAGAATGAGATTGCTGCTCAATTGAGGAAGGGAAGCAAGGTAGAGCGGAGGAAGAGGGTGTGAGGGGAAAAGAAGAAAGGGAGCTAATGAAAGAGGGAATGACTGGTTTCAGTGAAAGAGCCGAGGCAAAGAAGGGCGCAGTGTGTAACAAATGAAAGCAAGGTGCATCTCTTTGATCCCGTCCCCAAGGCTGGGTCCGGCCGTGATAAGATGATAGTAAAGGACTCTGTTTCTTGTCTGTGCAACTGCCACTTCCCTACATCTCACCCTTAATCACTCCCTCCTCCCCCCTCACCAGCTCCTTCGTCCCTCTATTCCTCCCCCTCCGCGTCCTTTTCTAACAGGGATTGATGAGGCAGACGGATGGAGCAGACAGGCCGCCTTACCTACTGTTCAGAGAGTCCTGATAAGACCGGGGCCAGGCAGGAATGCAGAGAGACACCAGACTTCAGTAGTCAGCATGTACAATGGGATTTATGCTGCTATGCATAGCACCTTTCACACAGGACCCATGAAGCATTTTGTCCCAAAACGAGATAGTCACCATCTGAAACAAAAATGACATCTACTCTCACAAAAGGATGATGCAAATTTAAAGCAGATGCTGGTACATGTTTCAAGGATTGAAAATGACATGGCTAGAAGTCATTTGAATCCAGAGGTCATTTCCTCTACATCTCTCTCTCATAAAAATACATTGTGTCATTCTATTTCTCACTAAAGCTTTTTCCC
This sequence comes from Neoniphon sammara, assembly GCA_900302535.1. Lineage (NCBI taxonomy): Eukaryota > Metazoa > Chordata > Actinopteri > Holocentriformes > Holocentridae > Neoniphon > Neoniphon sammara. The sequence goes on along the minus strand of OMKZ01056590.1, from coordinate 4,971 downwards.
CACTGGTTTGGTGTTCTGAACAAATTAAGAATTTTGTTTTAAAAACGTTCCTTTTTTTTTTTTTAAATAAAAACATATGCTCTTAACTTCGGAGAACTAGTTTGTAAGATCTCTCCTGACATCAGTCATGACCTATAATGTCCTTTAGATTCATGCCAGTATGAGCAGGGGTCACTTTTTTTTCTTTTTTTTTTTTTTCCCCCCAAAATGGTGGTATCGCCTTTTTGAATGAAAGTTTGCTGTGCATCTACAAGCTCTGTACTTTTGTGAATTGTTTTCTGTTCCTGGTCTTCTGGAGACCAGGTGACTCATATAGCCTGTGAGGACACACACCACATGCATGCACATACACACGCACGCACGCGCGCACACACACACACACACACACACACACACACACAAAGAGTTTTCCTGGCATTATTACATGACATAGCTGAGGGTGTTATTGGAAACTTATTCAGGCACTTTCATGGTGATTGACACAATAGACTCAACATGACTGTGTGTGTGTGTGTGTGTGTGTGTGTGTGTGTGTGTGTGTGTGTGTTGGGGGGGGGCACTATTTCTATCTGACATTCCCAGACCACTTCTCTCTCTCCCTGTCTCCATAGCTCCTACTCCTCCCACCCCTCCTTCCTCCCACTCACCTATCCTCCTCTCCTGCCAGCCTGCCTGCCTTGGCAGCCGCTAACCTGCTGGGACCAGCCCTTGATTTATTTGGAGAGGGCCCCGGAACGGGGGCCAGGATGAGTGGCATTTTAATGTGCTTTTGAGATGTTTGGTCACAAGCACTATTGATCACAGTGCCGCAGCACACCCCTCCCTCGCTGTCCCGCAGACCCTCACGCTGCCCTGGGGGAGAGGTCTGGCTGTCAGGCAGGGAATGAGTTTCCATGTGGGCTTGGATTAATGAAATGAGGCCCCTGGTTGCGGGGGGTGCAGGGGGTCAGACCATTAAGGAATCCCTGGGCCGGGCGAGATTGAGCCTGCCAGCAGACTGGACGCTGACTGACTGATGGATGTCCGAGACTGAGGAGAGTGTGAGAGAGGGAGTGGGAGAGTGAGAGAGAGGGAGAGAGTGGGAGAAAGCACAATGGATGGGATATTGCAAGGTTCTGGGACACGCTGACATGTTACACTGACTCGAAAAAAAAAAAGAAAAAAAAGGGAGAAAGGGAGGAAACAGAAATGGATTCCCAATGCTGCAATCCACCACTCTACAATGAGTAGACAGTCATTAACTAACCACAGTAATGAGGTTTTTCCATAGCTGCCACACCTCCAAAGCAGTACACATTCTCTAACATTTTTTTTTCTTCCTCTCTTACGCAGGCTTGTGCCATTCATTCACATCGGGCCTTACACTAAGCAGTGCAGAGCCAGGGAAACATCCAGAGGTTGTAAAAATAGGAACCAGGGATATTTCACAGCTGAGTGAACATGCCCAAAGCGTGTTTAGCTCTCTTACACTCGAGCCTGGACAGGGAGTTTATTTGATGGCCAAAACACTCAGCAGAACTCATCATGATTCTGGCTGTGTGGGTGCTTTTGTTCAAATGTGCCAAGCGTGCACACCGGCGCACACCAATACACACATACACACACACAGTCATGCATTCACACACATTCTAAATTCACACTCATACACATACTCTCACAGCTTACACTGGGGCCCAGGTAGCAGCTCCAGGCTCCCAGAGGTTTGATGAGTGAAATGGATTAAGCCCCTGTGATCAATAGCCTGAGCGAATACACAGATTATCAGATTATCAGATTAGGATCTGTCCCCCTGCTGCCAAGGGGAGCCAGCGAATACATTAAAACCCGAGGTGCCTTGGCAAGATTCAATTAATCAGGCCACAGGTTGTCTCTCCCCCCTTGAAGTCAATTCCAGAGGAGCAGCTCTGTTTTGCTGCACTCGGTATATGTCAGAGCAAGGGCATATCAGTCTGTGGGACAAAGTGTTTTGGCGGGTGACGCGCAGCAAATTTCTTTTGCCTCAAGAACAAATTGGTGTTTCTCAAAAAAAATGGAATTTTTTGTTGCCTTAAAAAAGTATACATTTTACCTCCTGCAGTTGTTTTCTTCAAGAAGGGGAGCATTTTATTATAATTGCTCAATATATTGATTATGTGTGCAATTAAAGTTTATTAAGTAAAGCTTAATTTTTATTCTGTCCAGATGCTATAACAAACCATTCTAGAACCTTGGAGGTATTGCTTCCTCGGCAGTGAAAGGCTGCGGAGGGCTGCGGAGGGCTGCTGTGTGCGCTGCATTGCCTCCAGACTGACTAAACCACGGCTGGCTTGCAGCTGAGAACAGAGGCCTGAGTGCTAATTAACATTAGCATTTGTGGCTAGCTAGGTGGAGCTAATGGCTAATGGCTGCCCTCTTTATCTCTCCTCTGCAGTGTGTACGGCTGCCCTCTGGCCAAGAAGAGGAAAAGTCTAGACAGACAAACCCTGGAACCTTCCCCCAAGAGGAGCACCTATCTAGATGACATGGACAACTCCACCATGGAGGAGTGCTACGAGACAGACGGGACCGAGGAGATGGACGACAGGGAGGAGGAGGAGGAGGAAGGAGCGGTAGAGGAGGAGGAGGAGGGCGAAGTGGAGGAGGAGGAAGAGGAGGGATATGTGGACTACAACGTGGAGCAAATGGAGCACGAAGAAGGGGAGGTGGAGCGAGGGGAGGGGGAGGAGGAGGAAGAGGAAGAGGAGGTCGAGGTGGAGCAGGAAGAGGAGGAAGAGGGGGAGGAGGAGAGGGTAGAGGAGGGGGAGGAGGAGGAGGAAGAAGAGGAAGAGGAGGTGGAGTATGAAGAGGAGGATGAAGGGGAGCACAGTCAAGGCCAAGGTGAGAAGGTTTCTCATTGTGTTGTGATAATTACATATTACTAGATATTGTGCAAAGCTTGCTAATTACCTTAATTGGCTAGAAATACATAACAGCCACACCAGAGCGCTGCACTGCTCTCAGTATTGTCAGATTTTTAAATGCATATCACCTTCTCTTCTTGAAAATTTTACAATTAATTTTCAAGTGTGGCATCTTATTATTGTATCTCAGAGTTTCTTCCATTTCACTGAATCGAGTGTTCTGGAGAGTTGGCGATGGTATTCAAAAGATAGGTTCAGCTATTGTGTTTCACACTGGAACGAGATAAAAGATCTATAACAACACACTGAAATTGCGGCATCGCTGAAGACTTAAAATGTATTATTCCTGCAGTGATTGGTTATTCCTTTGATCTTGTTTGTTTTATGTGCAGTCTATTTATTTATTTAGTTATTTACACTTTTTTTTATTTGTGTTTGTGCTTTTTCTCAATGCCATCTGTATGACTGTGCCTGAAAACTGAATTTTTAGTGCTAAATCAAACCCACTGGAAGAGACCTGGAAGAGAGGTGCAGTGGCAGCAAACTGATGTCTTGAGAACATCCATCCTTTTTTTTCTTTTTTTTGAGAGGCTCTGTAATTTTTAAAAGGTTTAGGGCTATTTTTTTTTAATTGTCAGGAAAATCTCAGTTGATGGCTGAAACCAGCCTGGTTTTCTTTCTTTCTTCCTCTTTTGTGGGTACATCCCATTGCAGCAGCAATTTTAACACTCTCCATGAGGCCTCTGTCATTCAAAAATATGCGATTCTAAAACAAATGACCAAATAATGAAAGAGCTCAATTCAAAATCTTTACGGGGATCAAAACCTGCTAAAAAAGTGAGATTATTGCTGTGTATGCTATAGAAAGGGTTATAAAAGCGATGGAACAATAGAAAAGAACAATAGATGTCATTACACAATTGACAAAGTAAGGACAGGACACTTTCAGAGAATCTGATGTGTCCTGTCCTGACAAATATTACATCTTTGGAAAAAGAGAAGCCGTTAGCATAATTATGACCTTTGTCAAGACAAAATGTGAAAATACCATCTAGTATTGGAATTTGAGAACCCACTGCCCCATATCTTATTTCTCCTCCTATCCCCCTGCCTCCCGTCCCCACCCCGACTCCAACGTGCCCAACACCAGATTTGGCAGGTTTCTCTCCAACAGATTCTGCTTTGCACCCCCGCATCGCGATTGGACCTGACAGTGCCTTCAAGTCCAATTAAGAGTGAAGCTCAGAGAGAGGAGTGTGTTAACCCTGTTTGGCGCGCGGCTCTACCCACTCAAAGTGTTGATGCGGCATCTCAGCCGCCATTCTCTTGCTTCCCCCGTCGACATGCGAAAACATCTCCACGGACTGGCATTCATTAGAGTTCACACTCAAGGTCACGGCCCTAACATTGAGATAGAGGACTGTGGCCACTGTCTGCTCAGTATGTCAACAACCTGACAGTGTTTCCTACAGGCAGAAAATTAGTATCATTTACCTTCAGTTAGACCCCCTGGCAGGCCACAGTGCATGTAGGTGTCACCGGGAGGCTTTTGTATTCCAGTAAATTTTCCAACCCCCCCTCAGCAGTTTATAGTAGTTGTTCTGCATTCTTGGAATATGAGGACATCATGCCATTTTTTAATCTGCATTATTTTTCCTATGAAATGTATGAAATGAGTCTTTCCATATGCATCATTAGCATTTTCCTCATACTCCTCAAGACAGAGGTGCTGGATGGTAGCTAGGCAGATTCCAATCTCGTAAATGTAATAGAGGTGGCATTGTGAAGAGCTTCTCGGTGTTTCTCGGTGACATGCACATTGCTGAAGCTAATCCAAAGCCAATTCAGGGCAGGACAGTCTCTCTGTTCCCTCCTCAATCTGTTTCGCTTCCATATCCCCTTTGTGTATCCTGATTGCTCTTCAAATTGCTTTCCTGTGCCATGTTTCATACCATCAAAAATTAAACCCCTGGTGCAGTAGGTTCCTGTAAGAAGCGTTCCACTGTCAAAATATGTGCCTGGTCATTCGTGACTGTTCTTTCTTCGCAGTCTAATGCCCTCACCCAGTATTGTCAGTGTCAGTGTTGTGTTG
>OMKZ01056576.1:24862-42974 GCA_900302535.1 Neoniphon sammara | reverse complement strand
TGAGGAGAGGCGTCCGTCTAGCCACTTTGCCATGAAGCCCAGATCGGTGGAGGGCTGCAGTGATGGTTGTCCTTCTGGAACTTTGTCCCATCTCCTCACAGGATCTCTGGAGCTCAGTCAGAGTGACCATCGGGTTTTTGGTCACCTCTCTTACTAAGGCCCTTCTCCCCTGATTGCTCAGTTTGGCTGGACCACCAGCTCTTCGAAGAGTCCCGGTTGTGCCAAACTTATTCCATTTGAGGATTATGGAGGCCACTGTGCTCTTGGGAACCTTCAGTGCAGCAGAATTGTTTTGTAGCCTTCCCCAGATCTGTGCCTTGCCACACATCCTGTCTCTGAGCTCTGCAGGCAGCTCCTTTGACTTCATGACTTGGTTTTTGCTCTGATATGCATTGTCAGCTGTGAGGCCTTCTATAGAGAGGTGTGTGCCTTTCCAAATCATATCCAATTAATTTAATTTACCACAGGTGGACTCCAATCATGGTGTAGAGGCATCTCAGCAATGATCAAGAAAAATGGGAGGCACCTGAGCTAAATTTCAAGTGTTGTTGCAAAGGGTCTGAATACTTGTGATATTTGTGATAATACTATGAATACTTGTGATAATACTATGTGATATTTCAGTTTTTTCCTTAAATTTGCAAAAATTTCTAAAATTCTGTTTTCACTTTGTCATTACGGGGTACTGGGTGTAGATTAATGAGAGAAAAATTTAACTTAAACGATTGTAGCATCAGGCTGCAACATAACGAAAGTGAAAAAAGTTAACGGGGTCTGAATACTTTCTGAATGCACTGTAGTTGAATCAGATAAATTAAATGTTATATTCTGATTGTTTACCAGCAGTTACATTCTAAAGCACAAATAAAAATGTCCAAACCTCTGCACAAGCCTGCGGGAAGGTGCCACATTTATTTGCATCCTGCAAACAGCTGTGTTTAAAAAAGAAAAATAATCTTAAAAATAAGTTGCGTTTTTCTTTCACTTGCTTCCAAAAAAATTTGCTTGCTAGCTAAGATCTTTACAACACGAGGCAGTGATGCTCATGGAAATGCAGCCTTCATTCCCAGGACACACTACTGCTTTTGTCCACAGGCGCTGCTAAAATCACCACAAAATGAAAGTTCCTTGTAGTAGCTTTAACAGCTGAACCACAAGACTAAAAGGTCCATACATGCGCAAATAGTCACTGTCTGTCCTCCAATGAAATGACATCATCTACTCCAACCAATGGTGCCATAGTAACGGGGTTTTACACAGCCGCCCCCAAATTCGTGTTGTGAATTATCAAGTCCAATAAATCCTTGTTGCGACTAGGGAAGGCTTGTTTCATCCCTGTCAGTTATGTCCAGTAGGTCAATTAGTTTTGTGACCAGATGAGTGTACTTGCGACTGTTAATTGTCGCCTCTGCTATTCTGATTAATTCATTATTACTGGGAGTGACCGCAGAGACCCTACCAATGGACGATGAGGATCTTGAGAGTTGTGGGTCGATCACCACAACAACTTCCAGCTATTTCTAATAGCCATGAAGATGGAGCTCATCAAATTAGTTTGACAACATTTGAGCTGAAAAAATTTGTGCCCACACTTACAACATGACTAATAGAGATATGCCACCAATTAGAACTGCAGAGAACAGAAATTGATGAAAATAATGAATCCCAACTTGAAAATCCCATTACATAGTTCACATTTCTCAACTTTTCACTTCGTTTGGCTTTGTGTATAGATCCAAGTGTGTGCCATGCTGTTCGCTGGTCAAACAGGAGATTGATAGATTTTATTTTTGGGTATATGTACACACCACCGTGTTCCTCAATTGACATTGATCTCACTTCTGGTTGCTTTGTTGTCCTTTATAGCTTTCAGTGTGTTACCCAAGCAGGCAGAAACCGGCCGCCATATTGAAGCCGACCAGGAAGTAACTTTTGCTGTAGTTCCACTGCTGCCCGCTAGGGCTGGTGGCAAAAAGACTTTTAGCCCCGCCTAAATACATTCATTGTGTATGTGGCCAGGGGCAAATTTTTCAGTGAAATTATGAAGGCAGTAATTTTTTTCGAATACAGTTTTTGGTGTCAGTGTCTAATTTTACTTGCTCTAATGTGTTTTTTCTAATGTGATTTTTAAAATTATTGTGAAACTAAGAAGATATGACACAGGGATTTGGGGGATAGTGATTGACAGGTCGCCTATCCATTACTGATAAAGGAGGCATGACACAGTGTAAATACACAGGACTGAAACTGAAATTGACAGTGGTAATGCACTCTTTTGCTGTTTGCCCACCGCTGTAAAACAAGACGAAAATGACCATGGATCGCCGTGACCCTCGGTAAGTCATTCTTTGTAACAGCGCGCCCGCTAACCTAAATGTGAACTTCATCTGTGACATGGACCGATATGGAGTTGGCTAGTGTTAGCTTATGATAGCACCGCGGTAGCAGTTACTGTTAAGTTTTGGCTTGATATGCCATTCACTTTTATGCAGCCTGCAGGTGAGTTGGTCAGTCTCAGTGGGTATGCTCTGTGAATGTCAATATTCAAAGTAGGCTGTCCTTCCTTCGGCTGTGGGCTCCACTCAGGTCCCTCCCACTCCTCCCTTTTTACTCTACTGTGCAGACTCCCACGTCAAGGTCAAAGGTTGGTTGCAATATGGCGCTGATCAAAGGTGTGATTTTCGAGCTTCAAAACGGCCTCGCAGAACCCAATGGGTGACGTCACACTCACTACGTCCATATTTTTTACAGTTTATGGTGTTACCTCAAGCCAGCTTCAGAGTTGCTGTAAGGTTTATTTTTCACTTTGACAGAGCTAGGCTAATGACTCCTATAGATTTCAAGTCTTTATTTTAAGCTAACAAGAAATGCTACCCATAGGAACCAAACCAGTGGATGTACAGAGGTGAAAATGGTATCGAACAAATTGTCTCACTCTGGGTAAGTCGGCAAAAGGGTATTTTGCCCAAAACATTGGAGTATTCCTTTAAACATTCACCATGATGATGTAAGAGAGATGGAATTGGTGATGCCAGGTCTTCTTTCTGTTTGCTATTGTCGCTGAATCTCAAAGCAGATGTTATGACTCAAAGATGAACAGTGTAGCTTTTGATTATGTCAGAGGTGCTTTGGAGAATGACAGGAGGTGTGTGCCCTTGTACACCTATTTACGCATTTCAATCTATCACAGGGAAATATTGCTTTAAGTAAAGAACATAAAAGTACAGCAGGGACAGGGCGGTCAAGTATTTATAGAGACTGTCCTTCAACCAGATGACTCTGTTCAAACCCTCACCCTGCTGATGTGATCCTGACCAAGATACCAAATCCCTAACCAGTACCAAAGGTGCTTTTTAGCTGCGACCAGCAGCTCTATAGGTTGCTCCGTTGGTCGGTCCACAAAATTTCCCTGTGATGGCCACAGTTTTCGCTCTAGGAGGCTGAAATTTGGCATGGAGGTCAAGGGTGTGAGTGTGAAGGTGTGTGTTTATGTTCATGCTGATTGGCTAAAAGGGAGCATGGCAACGGAAGCGGCCTATCACAAAAAGGTGCATAGCTTCCAAATTGATTCACAGACTTGCACAAGACTTGCACAAGCTGATTAACTGTTCATACTGACTGGCAAAAAGGGGGCATAGCAGTGAGAGTGGCCTATAACAAAAAGGCGCATAACTTCCAAAAGGATTCATGTAACATGGCCAAACTTTGTAGAAAGATGCACATAAACACACAAACACACACAAAAACACAAACACCACACACATACCTTATTAAGTGTATTCAGCAAAGAGGTGAAAAGAAAAGACTTGTGTATTTATCAAGAGAAAAATCATGTTATGTCCTTGGTGGGTTTTTTTCTCTTGATGAAAATACACTTGATAAATAAGTAGACTTGTATACCGTGACAGGTTCCATGTAGAATCAATGGACACTTGTATTTAGTAACATCACACACAAGTGTGATCTCGTTCATTAAGTTACTTTCAATAGTCTGTCATTCTTTGTAATCTTGAGAAATGTTATTAATATGCTGTTTTAACACTTGAAAAACAAGTGATACAAAAACAGTCCACAGAAATGGTGTGAAGTTTTAAAAAATTTCACAGGATAACAAAAAGCATAACAAAATTGTCTACGGAAAGTAACCTACCTGGTTGACTTATAATAAATGGACATCCTACTTGGTTGTGACTTATTATCTCAAACCACAAGTGTCTATTGATTCTCCAAGAAAGTTGTTATGTAATTCATTAGTGTACATTTATTAGCTCATTTCATGCACTATGATTTCCTTGTGCATTTGCAAAACAACAAAACATACTGAGGACAAAATAAGGACACATCATCAGGTGAAATAAATTTTTTGGGGGGAATATACTGTAACACTTTTGAAACAATACTGTCTGTGGCTACTACACTGCCACCTGACTGTGACTGTCAGCCACTGATGTGACATTAGGTGAAATCTATGAATATGATGCATTTGCCCATTTATGAAATGATGAATAAATTGCTCAACACGTTAATGAGCATGTTATTCAAGTCAGCACATGAACAACATCAGAACTGCACTTGTGTGTTTTTGCCATAAGCACCATAACATGCTGGATGAATCAGTCTAACATGTTACCACCCCTAAAGCTGGTAGCACAGTGCATGAATACCATGTAAATCCAAGATAGCTATTCATTATCAGTCATATTATTTATAAACCATGGAAGTAATCATCCAAGTTGGAAAACACAATGAGAGAGGGGAAGATGTAGAACATACCTTTGTAGTAGAACAAGCATCGGTCAGTGAGGACAAACCACCTCTTGTTCCACTGCTTGACCCCACTGCTGGCCTGGAGGGACAGATACATCATCATCATCATGATCTTCAATTCTTGAAAGAATTAAATACTCTATAGTTTTTGTTATATATTTTTGACACTGTACCATGTAGTATTCTGGCCAATGCCGTCAATTGTTGACATCAAAGTAGTGTCCAACTGCCACTTTACCAAAACAAAATATGCAGTGTACACAGCAGCCACACTGATATTGAACTGATGGCTTGTTTATTTGATTATATGAACCAAAATACGACTACATGGTAAACTAAATAAATAAACATTATGACAGTTCAATATTACAATGAAAATGCGAGAATCTATGCGACCTATGACACTTTTATTTTGGTAAATGGGAAGTGGGGAAACATCCTCACTGCCGGCACATTTTGATTGCCTACAGAACTACAAGCTGCCTGCAATCCCTCAAAAGTGGATAAATTTCAAATTCTGCCAAGCCGCATGGTCTCCCTATAAAGCAACCGAGCTGGCGTGAAATTTCTCATAGTTTGATCGAACATGTCTCTGATCGGCGTAAAAGTTGGAGAGATAGTCTCTTCACTCAGCGAACCAGTTACAATGTAACACACGTTCTCTATCATGTCAAGACTATCTCTCCACTCCGTTACATATTTCATATGTACGAGTAACTCTTTAAGACACCCCGTGAGGAGACGATGCAGCTCACAATCCAATACACCAAAGTGCAACAAGCGAACAATTTATAAATGTACACTATTTATATACCAATCAGGCATGGAAAGGGCATAGCCTAATAGTCTACCAATGAGTCACACCCAAGACCCGCTCCCCAAAGAAGGGGCTAGCTGCAACATTCACATGGTAGAAATGGGAAAATGTACATGTGGCTGCTGCACATATGGCAGCAAGAGAGGCTCCCTGCCACGAATCGTGTCCACAACCTAGTGAGACTAGATGAGTCTAGTCTTGGACAAGGGCTTGTCCAAGACTAAGCTGAAGCAAATGAAGAGCTGATCAGTCTTCCCGACAGCCTGTGTGCACCGGATATATTCTGCCAAGGCCCTGACAGAGCATTGTACAGACTGGCTCTGCTCAGCCTTCTGGTCTCCTCCGGAAGAAGAGAGAGCCCGCAGCTCAACTGACTGTGACAAGTGGAACTCAAAGCTTGAAGCTTGCTTATCCTTCTGGCAGAAGCAATTGCTAACACAAATGCAGTTTTAAGAGAAAGCCGTTTCAAGTCAGCAGCCCCAAGGGGTTCAAAGGGTGGCTGCTGAAGTGCACCAAGGACTACATCTAAGTCCCATGGCGGGACTGAAGGTCCGGTACTGCATGCTGTAAGCCTCTGGGTGCCTCTAAGGAACAGGGAAATCAAGGAACAGTGCTCCTCACCCAGCGCATACTCGTGGATACAAACTGCCTACCACCTGGTGAGCCCCTCACCAGGTGGTAAACAGTAAGCAGCCCTAGTGGATGGTGCCTGGGCCTGCTGCAACAACTTAGCTGCATCTGGTCCAAACATAGCTGAGGTGTCCAGTGGCAGCTTAAGCAAGCAGTCCCGATCTCCTTGCTGGAGCTGGGACTGGGACAGCCACAGATGACACCTAACACCAGGTCTTTAAAGTCAGGCAGGAGGGGCACCTACACAGGTAGGGGGCATGCCTCCACATCCTCCTCAAACTGAGAGGTGGGTGCCACAAGATTTTCAGGGAGGGCAACATCCCTGGTTGCCCTGCTAATAATCTCTTCGAAACTGCAGGCTAACTCCCCTCTTGGGGCGCTGTCTGCTATTTGCTACCCATAGGACAATTCATTATCCTCAGAGGAGAAGACAGTCTCAATATCTATGTCTTCCTCTTCTTCCTCCTCCACTCCAATTTCTGAAGCTGAAGTAGGGGGAGGAAGGGAAGTGAAATGAGGGCGGACCACTGTAGGCCTTAGAATAGGGTAAGGCAGGGAATCCTGCCAGGGCCCTGAACACTACCTTTTTCCTTTTGTGGCTTCAACCAGTCTCCCCTTTTGTTCCCTTCCTCTCTAAGAAGAGGGGAACCTGCTCGCTTCCCTCCTTCAAAAAAAATAAAAAAAATAAATGACAACGTGCCTCTCTAGTATGTACAGGCATAATGAAACAGTCCAAGCTGTGGATTATCCCTAGATAGTAGTGCATGCTGATAACCCAGACACAACACACAGTTATCATGACCATCTTCAAAAGGCATAGAAACTCCACAGCCCACACAAGAATGCCCCCGCTGGCTTGCCATACTTACAGGGGCAGGGACGGGCAGCAACCCGGAAGCTCCCACTTCCTGTTTACCACCAGCTTCTCTCTCTTTTTTTTAAATTTTATTATTATTTTTTTAATGCTAGTAGAGCACTAGCTCCATACTAATACAAAACTTGTGGAGTTTATTTTGGCGTGACGACCAGCGCTCTGCGAGCCGCATGCTATTATTCATGGGAGGGATGCTATTAGCCGACACAGTCTGTGCTCAACACAGACTACCACTGAACACATTAGCTGGCAACTGCAAGCAATATGCTTCAGGGGCACTCTGGTGTTAAACCCAGAGATATGGAGACAGACTTTTTAGAGAGAAAATGGAGTCAACCGGGCTGGAAGGCTTCTTATCCCGCTGTTAACGCCCATTTATGCTCAACATTAAATACGCATATGGACAGAGCCTTTGGTCCGTGCTCAGCGTTCATTTCGTCCGATTTCTGCACGATTCCACAAAGCTTACGGATACGGGCCAAACGGAGCAGTACCACCGGAAACCGTGGGGGCAGTGGTGCTGTCACTACCCGACACGTAGCTCTAGTGAGACACAAAGAAGAAATAAGAATGGCGGAACTTTTTGAGTTGCGATGTATTTAATGGCCTCACCGACCACCGCCTCCTACAACGACGCCTCGGTTTTTGTCTTTAATGCAAGAGGTACATTATCAATATCTCCTCCACAGTCGCCATGTTTTTGAGTTTGTTGTTGTCATAAACTTTTGACTCTGGGCTGCCCCCTGGTGGATATATTGGTTAACATCCATGCCAACGTAAAGGACGCATGGAAGTATGTGGGCAGTGACGGTAACATCATTTGAAACAGACACATTTTTGTACGTAAAGGGAGCATAAATGAGCCTTTACTAAACCTAGTTCTCTGCATCAGATTATAACTTTGTTCAGTATTTAAAGAAGTAATGGTTGTAAAAGACATAGCATGTATTGTATAGGCTTCCTACCAGTTCTGTCTATGTATTTTGTACATAAATTCCCAGTGCTAAAGCATGATGGGGTTTCTAACCTTCAGTCAATGTCTGTATAGGTGCAGGAGTTCTTTGGCAGTGGGAGCACTCTGCAGTCCACTGTGGTACAGGTCCTGTGGGAGAGGTTTACTGGTAAACGAGAAACCTCTGGGCTCTACAGGCGAGCTGCAGTCCTACTACTGGGCATGGCTGCACGGTAAAGCACAGACATAGCTATATCGCTCATTGCAATTCAGACCCTTGTTTTAATTACTTCTTTTCAATATGTTTATATGGAAAATTCCCTTTAGGGACCTTGGTGCCGTGACTCCACCCACTCATTTTCACCCCTGTGCAGTAACACGGAACATAGCTAGAAGGGTGTTGACAGTGATTGCACGTGTTTGTCGTCCTCTGTTACACCCAGGGATACATCCAGTGCAGTTGGCTCTATGTTCCTATATCAGAGACACTTTTTAATTAGGGTCAATTTAGACCTGTTCAGGGACAGAACAAACTTAATTCAGCATTAGGATTGTGTGTTAATGTCAAGCTGACTTAGAAATTATCTGAAAATGTGCTTAAAGGCACATCTTTTACTTTTTGGCTTTGCCTCTGCTGTTTGACATTCAACAAATCCCCTCATTAGTCAGAATGTGAGCTCAGCCCCAGCTTCCCTTTATTGTAATCAAAGTCACGACCATATAACTCTAGGCCCCTTGCCAGTGAATTTCACTGAATACATACATATATATATATTTTTTTAATGTTCCTCAATCTACCTCAAAGACTGCCACTGCTGTAGGGAAGAGTGAGTGAGCGAGAGAGTAGAGAGAGACTATCTGCAGTCCACCCACACTGCTGCCTCTCTTTATGCAGCCGCCAGCTTTTGAAACCTATTAAATCTTATATGCTTTTCCTAACCCAGCCTCCCACTCATATTATCTGGGCAGCAGGTTAGGGCTGGTAAGGGCAGCACACTGTAGTTGGGGTGACAAATGGAAATATGGGCCCGAGTTGTTCAGAAATTGAGTAAGCATGTCCGTATGGCCACTTGGGTATTGTCAATATACATTTTAAGTCCCTTTACGAGAATGCCTCTTGCTTGTGTATTTAACAGGGCAGAGAGGGAAGTGGTTCTCAGCAATCTTGACACTCTTTGTTCGGTGGCTTTGGGAGAGAAAGTGACGGAAGACTTCCTTCTGGCCAGAGATACTGTTATCACCATCTGCAGCATCACTGACCATGTCAGGGTAAGAAAACTTCATAAGCCAGGGTTTGTCAGAAAACATTATCTGATGCCTCCAGGGCAAGTGAGACAGTGAGCTGAGCCTGTTGATTGGTCTGTCAGTGGCACAATTGGGCCAGAGCCCAAAAAAGCCTCTTGATTTACTCTTTGTCAATTGGTAACAAGCCCCAACCCGCCCCAGTATGTTACTGCTGGTTACATGTACAGAACATAACCATTGTTATGTGATACTGTAATGTAGATGTGCTGCTGCTAAATTTTAACAAAGCGTTGCACATCTTACAATGTACATAGTTGCCCTCATCAATAAAATGGTTGCAAACTGATCAGTGACTGGCCAATATCTAAATCAAATACACAAGTGTACCATTATTCTAAAACCAAAGTACAAAATGACTTGCCAGTTCTTGGCTTCTGTATGTGAACCATTTAACCATCTGACCCACAGGAATAATCGCATAGGCTTCTTCTTAGTGGTTAATGGTTATATTGAACACTGCGAACTCATACCACATAGACCAGCACCAATAGTTGTAAATACACAATATTAATCATCACTCACTGTGCTTTTTTCCCAGCAATCAAAAGGAGCTCCATTCAGATTGCCCCAGGACCATCAGCTCTTCACCTGTCTCACACAGGCCATTGCTGAAGGTAAATATAGATGGATTTGCTTTCAGAGGCTTGTTCTCACTAGTATATAGTACTGGTATATGTTGTCCACTATTCATTGAGAAACCTGCGTACTGATATGCATAGCCGTCTTCTAGGTTTCTCCATTCTTGGTTTCTTCCACTGACTGCCTCTTTTTCTACTTGCTCCAGGTGTGGTGATGGAAGACCCTCACTGGCAGACCTTCATGGAACAGGCTGTTCGTCTCCTCTATTTCCTGGCCGAATCCCCTGACCAGCTGTGCTCCCGCCTCCTTCAACGTAGTGCTCGCCTTTTATCAGATCAGATTGCAGAAGGTGGAGAAGTCAACAAGGATCCCTGCCAATTGCAAGGTGGATCTCAGGATTCTGATGAGCTGATGTGTGAACACGGTGAGAGACCCTCACTGTCTTTCTAAAGGAAACCTGTATTGTCTTGAGTATTATTTAACTTCACTTTGGTGTGTTTTGATGTTTAAATTGTGTGTCTCCATACTCCTTGCTTTCTCTTTGTGACCCTTATCTGTGTCCTCATAATCACATGTCATGTGTCTTTTTCTCCTGTAGTGAACTGTGTGTGCCTGGCCCAGCTGCTGGCTCTATGTGGCTGCGTGGCTTTCTGGCAGGTGTCCCACCTGGAGCGCAGCGTGAGCACTGAGCTGCGAAGGAGAAGAGGAGAGAGAGAGGAGAGGGAGGAGAAGGAGAAAGGCCCGTCCAACAAAGCGAAGGTACAGTGGGAACTGTAAATTTAGGGAATGGATTCAAATAGATGAACATTTGCAGGGTCACCCGCTAATTTGCAACCCAAGTAGACACGATACATGATATGCTCTTTATTTTAGAAATGAAGTCCTAACCACAGTGTAACTTTAATATGTAATATGATAAATTAGCAATAACTTCATCTTTTGGATTAGATCTGACTTGTGTTTATAATGTAGTTGTAATGAGAGACTGACTGGACAGAACATTGGGAAAAAACGCATGTCAGTTGTGTTGGAATATTGTGACATCAGTTAACCTGGAGGTGAAATATGCATAGAGGGCCTCTGCTAATGCAAAAAGTGCTGCCCACTGTTTTTTAGCAGAAAGTATAAAACCTGCTAAAAAACGGCCTACATGGTTGTTGTGAATGTGGTATTAGTTAAATTAGTGCTGTACTACCACAGCACTTTTGTGTTAACAGGTGAAGTTTTTAAAGAAACGTAGTTCAACTCACTCCAAAAATGCATTCCCCACCCCTCCGCCCAAACGTGGAGAGCACCAATGTACTCGTTCCTACGTACCATCACAGATTAAAAGGCAGAACAAACTGCTCAATCCTGATTAAGAGGGGGAGTGTTAACCTGTAAAAAGGGGACTGCCTTAAAAATAGACTGAAAAAATCATATTTAAATACTGGGATTCTTGGTATAGCTTAAGCTCAGTCCATGGTTATTGTGTGAGGTGGATCAGATGTCTTAAATATGCATGTGCTTAGAATGTATTTTAAGTTTGACAGAAGTTGTCAAGCCTAATGCTAATGACTTGTTTTTGGAAGTTCTGCAGATACTTTAATGTTACAAAAAAAAGGCTGATGCATCTTCATAGAGGACAAGAATCATTTTAACAATCAGAAGGAAATTGGAGTCAGTAGGAGGATTTAGGGAGACTGTATTTTGGTGACAGATGATTTACAGCTCATAATTGTTTTGCCCTTCAGGCAAGATTAATGCCTCCTTAATGAGCATTACACTTGTCTGTTTTATTTTCGGGCATTTTGCCTTTCATCAGAGAGAGTTACGGAAAAGACAGGAAAAATGAGAGGTGGTTGGGGTGATATCCCTTAAAGTCTAAGACTGGATTCAAACCCAGGATGTGACAGGCACATGGCATGTAACTTAGCCACCTGAGCCCTAGGCATACGTAAGCATAGTTTTTTACTGCTAACCCTGTAGTGGACAGTGCACTCAGACAATTTTTGAGATGTTTTCAAGGCATATTAGAGTGGGATGGTTAATTTGTCAAGGTGAAACATGATTTCCCAACAGCAAGCAGCCAATGAGAGTGCTGTGGAGGAGGAGCTTGGGTTGATCGGTGCCTCTGCTGACGATACAGAGGCTGAGCTCATCAGAAAAATCTGCGAGACTGAACTACTGGCTGGTAATTAAAACTTTTTTCCCTCCTCCAAATTAGGCTGTATCTAAACCATGCTCCCTCATCCAGCATCCAGTCCTTGCAGTTCTTCACATAACTTTTGATAATGAGACCTTATCACATATTACTGAAATTCTTTCAAGAATCCCCACCCTGTTTTCCACCTGTTTAGAGGAGAACCTGCTGAGTGCATTCCTGCCCCTGCTGGTGAAAGTTTGCAGCTCTCCAGGACGCTATTCCCACCCGCAGCTCACCACTGCTGCCTGTCTGGCGCTCTCTCAGTACATGATGATCAGGTGAGGACACTACCTGTATTATATCACGGTACACATTAGCTCTTTTGTCCCTAAATTTTCACCCGTGTAAATGCACTGATATGGGTTTTCAGCCTCTCTAGGTGCCTTCCTGACTGTCTTCTTTTCCTCCAGCTTAGCTGGTAGGGGAAAACCTAAAATAAATAATAGCTATCTTAAAGCAGCTACAAGGAACTTTCATTTTTTTTATTTCAGTGACCCCTGTGAACAAAAGCGGTAGTGTTTCCCATGAGCACCACCACTTTGTGTCGTAAAGATCTTTGCTAGCGTGTGCATTTGTTTTGGAAGTGAGTGAAAGAAAAATGCAGCCTATTTTTCATATTTTTACTTTTAAACACAACTGTTTGCAGAATGCATAGTGATGAGGTAATGCATCTATTTGTGGCTATGTAAGATTAAACATTGTAAAAGAACAATGGTGAAACAAAGTAAACTTTGTTTCAGTACCGTTCATACACCTAGGTTACAAGTAAGACTGCATTCACCAACAAATCCGGTAATGCAGCACCTTCTTGCAGGATGTGTGGAGGTGTGATCGTCTTTATTTGTGCTTTAGAACAACCGCCGTCAAACAATCAGAAAATAACCCTTTATTTATCTCATTCAACTTCTTTGTTCTCGCCACTGCTGCTTGCTCTCTTCATTTTCAGTCTAGTTCGCTCAACCACCACTCTGTCTCACTCATGCTTTCAGCTTGCTCACGCTATTTCTTTTTGTCGTATCTTTTTAAAATGAGTCGGGAAGCCGATAAGTCTAATTTTACTTTTAGCATTATCAAACAAAGAAAAATGTCCACCCCTTGTCTTAGTAACATCTTTGTACTCCCCCATGCTACAATGCTTCATGTAATGTAAACATAGGCTCTTCCGGTCTGCGGGCCATAAATCGTTTAGCCTGATTTCGCAGGGAACCTGGTGGCAGGCATTTAAAATAGCTCTATAGAAATAGCCAGTATCCTCACTGATGGTCTCGTTTGCTTATGCAGGTCATATAGAGGCATCGGTAATAAATTGAGACTGTTTCATTACCACTGAATAACTCCTTGTAGCTGCTCTAATTTTGCAGTCTTGTACATATATAAACTGGACTGACTTACAGGGCAACTTTTATTGCTGTGCTCTTTCTATTCATCATGTCAGCCCATCGGTGTGTGAAGACCATATCCGCCTGCTGTTCACTGTGCTGGAGCGCTCAACTCTCCCTGTTGTCAGGGCCAATGCCATCATTGCCCTTGGAGACCTCACTGTCCGCTTCCCTAACATTTTGGAGCCTTGGACCCAAAACCTCTATGCCAGGTAAAGTAGTGACACGCCTTCATCTTGAACAGCCCAGCATATGAAATGAGATCGTCACATTAGCTGCTCACATAGCTGCTGTTTTGGACTGAAATTCGGGCATATAGCTAATGATAGTCATAATGTTGCTTTTATTTTTATTTTTTTTTCCCACCGTGCATAATTATATCTGGTGTCGGAGGTTTAGTACCATGTACTGGCTCATCTTCAATTAGATGCACATTATCATAATATCCAACGCTTCAATTTTTTCCCAAGATTACAAGGAACACGCTAAGCCTGAGAGCCCGGCTGAGTGGGTGTATTGTAAATAAGGTTTCGTTTCAGCCAACGTTCCCTTATGCTTGTACACTTGAGCCGTCTTCATCCAGATCCCACCACCTGTCTCAGCGTGTTGTTCATTTGGACCACTGATGTGTTGCTGCTGTCACAATGCTCCACTGAGCCACATGATGGGAAAAGTTCTCTTTCCATCAGGACTTTTTAATGGGGAACAAACTTTGAGATGATCTGTGTTGGCAAACTCCGATATCGCTCTTGTATTCTGACCTTTGTAGTTTCCATAGGAACTGGCCAGCGCGTCTTGGCTTGCAGAGAACCCACTCCTCCTCATGAACTGGGGAGGAGCCTTGGACTGCCTTAAACAGGGGCAGTTTTAGACATTGAACAGCTTAATTACTAGTGTGTTACAGACTGTGACCACAGCCAGTACGTCGTGTTGTAATTATACAGAGTGGTTGGGTGAGCAGAAAGGGATAATTTCGGGTGAAGTGAAAGGTTGTACAAGGCTGTACACTGTGGTCGGGGATTTTGTTTTAAAAACGCTAAATGGTTTCTATTCACTAGTCCTGCACACACTTACATTGGCACCACATAGCCCACTTAGAAGTTGAATCAACCAAGTTATTTTCCGTTTTTATGAAGTGTGCTTTTAATTACAGTGGCTGACAATTCTCACATTGAGGTGTTTCAGATGTGTAAAACATTCCATGCTTTTATAGTATGTCATTATCCTCCTACTGTTTTCTACCTGATAAGCATTTCATAGTGCTGTTCCTTAATTGTCTCCCACACACAAGTTCCTCACTATTTTCAGTCTTCTCAAACCTGCTGCCCTGGTGCCTCCTGATAAGCGCATTAAGAATTAATTACCCTGTTCATTGTTGTTTTAAGCCTGTGCATTGGCATGCAGAAGTATGTAGCCATGGTTTTAGATAAACCATAAGCCATGGCCAAGTGTCTGATCCTCTGCCAAGAGTCCTGCTCTACGACATAAATGGTTAATGAGTTTCTTTTGTTCTGTAGTTTTGGGCTTCTGTATATCTAAATTGGTCTCAAAATGTCATCAGATTGTCCTAGCACATCCGTCTACTTCCATTGTATTCCAGCTGATGCAGTGACAGGTGTTTGGTTTCAGTAACACTGCCTAATGTCAAGTCTATACAGAAATGTTAATTGCCTAGGACTGAATAGTAAGTAAACAGGTGGTATAAAATGTAACCAAAGCAGTAATTTATCATTCTCTCCTCTTCCAGACTGAGTGACGAAGTCCCATCAGTGAGGCAGACAGCGGTGACGGTGCTCACTCAGTTGGTGCTTAAGGATGTGCTCAAAGTTAAAGGTCAGGTCAGCGAGGTGGCTGTGCTGCTAATTGACCCGCAGCCCCACATAGCCAGCCTGGCCCTCAACTTCTTCAATGAGCTGGCCACCAAGGTACACACACACGTTTTGACACTGAACACTGACAGCCTCAGCAGAGGGACACAGAATAATTAGGAAGTGTTTCTCATTCTGTCTCCCTCTGAATGGTGTTAATCTCCAGGACAACGCGATCTACAACCTTCTCCCTGACATCATCAGTCGACTGTCTGATCCAGACAGAGGCATGAGTGCAGAAGACTTCCATACCATCATGAAGTGAGTTGCATGTGTCTCTTTGCCTACTATCACCTGCTGTTTCTGCCCACAAAGGACTTACCCACCCCTCGCAGAATTTTAGACATTATTTAAGAGTTAAAACTGACAGATTTGCTATTTTGAGAGTGGTATATATAAGCCTTATGTGTTTTTCAGGCAGCTGTTCTCCTATATCACCAAAGAACGGCAGACCGAGTCTCTGGTGGAGAAACTGTGTCAGCGCTTTAGGACTGCCAAGTGAGTTCATCTCCAAAAAAAATTTTTTTTGTCATCTTCACACCTCTGCTCCTGTGTCTCTTCTGCTTAGTTTGAGTGTTACCCAGCTCATCTGCGCCTGCTGTCAGGACTCTGTTTTACAATATTTAATTTGTGGATGACATGTGGGTGGATGTGTTGGTAATTAGTGGGTGTTTTCACTGCGTGGATAAAGCTCTAGAATTAAAGTCGGTTCACGGTTCAGAAGTCAGTTTTAGAAAATTGTTTGCTGCACCTGTCACCTACACTCATGGTTTTCTGTTCTTTCAATTTGTCATGGAAATTTTCTTCCCTGATAGTTGAGGAATTCAGGCAGTACGCTTGGCCTAGCAAGGCTTTTGTCTGACTCACCAATCCATATCCAGACCTCATAGGAAGGACATTTTATATTACACAATGGCAGAGTCAATCAAATATATCATGGTCCAGGAAAATGAAATTTGGCCCAAATGCCAGGTCAAAGCCCCATTGGACCATAAATTACTGTGCATTTCATTTCGTTTCTAATCGGGTTTTCCTGGTTCCTCATCCTTCCTCTCCTCCCGTCTAAATCATGCACTCTACCCCTCTCGCCAGGACGGAGCGGCAGTGGTGTGACTTGGCTGTGTCGCTGTCTCTATTGTCCATGTGTGAGCGTGGTCTTAAGAGGCTGCAAGAGTGCTGGGAGTGTTACAGTGACAAGCTCACCGAGCCTGGAGTCTACCAGCCTCTGCTCTCCATCACCGCAAAACTCCGTCGTGGGGCCAAACCCCAGCTCAAGGTGCTGCAGATGTTTCCATGTTAAAGTAGATGTCATTTTTATTTTGTCATAATCTTTGGTTACTTTTTGTGACAATAGATTTGTTTTTCCAGGCTCAAGTGGAGGAGTTTGAAAAGCGGTTGACAGCAGTTCACACGCGAGGGCTGGAGAATGTAGAAAGCCCTGAGATGGAGGAGGAGAGCCAGAAAGGAGAATCCAGTGAGAAGACAGTCTTGCATACACCACTGCCCACCAGAGGCCGGAATCGGTCTAAGAGGGGTTAGTACTCACATCAGCCTTTGACATACAGGGGTACTGCTGTGCACAGATGTTTTTGACAAAGATTCAGTTGCTTTATTTGGTGATTTAATCTCCCCTTTGGACAAAATAACCACTTTCCCTCTCTCTGATACAGGTCAAGCAAAACCCTCAGTTTCCAGTCGTGGTGATGACAGTTTTGCAACTCCCCAAAAATCCCGCAAATCTAAGAAACCGGTCATCACCTTCAGCAGCGATGAAGAGGAAGATGAGGAGGGTGAGTGCAGTCACTGAAGTCATTCAGTGCTACATTTTCACCCCAATTTGCTCTAAAATGAAATCTAAGTGTTCTGCTATAAAGTCATATTTTTTGTGCTGTAGTTGTTGAAATTGTCATGTATAGAAATTACTTCCACCCTGGTACGGTACTCAGTGTGGCTTTCTGAATTGCATTTCCAAAAGAGAGGTTTTCTGATTACACACTTAATTCATTTTCCATCTAAATGCCACTTTTCTGGATTTTGTACAATTCCCTCGGGCGAATTCTGCAAGGTTGTGATTCACAGAAAGTTTGCTTTAAAATTCTCAAATTGTGCACATAAAACATACACAGATTATTTCTCATTGGGAGCAGCTCCCAGGCCTTGTAGTTAGGGCTGAACAATTTTAGGAAAAGATCTAATTGCAATTTTTCTGGCAGATATTGTGATTTCAATTCGATTCACGATTTTCTTCAAATCAAGCTTCAGTGCAATATTCACAATGTACAGTAACATTTACAAACATGACAGAAAAAAACGCAACCCTACTTGTAGTGTTTTTGAAATTTTCCTAGAAGTCCTGGAGTCCATTGACTTTCCAACATTTGAACTGTTCACACTAAGTTCTAATCTATTCTTCTTTTCAATCAGATGCTGTCATGGCAGAGAGTGAAACCCCCAAAGTGACGACACCCATCGCCCGCACGTCCCGACGAACTCGTCTCAGACACTGATCTCTTTTGTCTTGTTTTTTAACTCCTGTCTGTTGTCGCATGTGATCCTCTTTGTCTGAAATTGTGTACTTGTTCTTTTACTTATACTTTTACTTATACCTTCTTATAATTTTATTATATTTGTTTTTATTTTATTTTTTTAATATGTTGCTTCTTGACCGCAACTAAAATAGTCTCATGAATAACTGTATGAAATGACAGAATCATGCTCTTTTTTTTTTTTTTTTTTTTAAAATAAACCTGGTTCTG
>OMKZ01056567.1:3967-17791 GCA_900302535.1 Neoniphon sammara | reverse complement strand
GCCAATCCAGCCAATTTCCATTTACAGAGTATTTTTTATAGCCCCTTTCAAGAGCAAGGCTCACAGTGCGCTACACAAGTACCAAAAAAAAAAAAAAGCAGCACAATAAGTAACACAAATACAAAACAGTGAAAGGCTGGTCTACAGTAAAGTTTTAAAGGAATACTTCAACAATATATTTTGTATCATTTACTCACCAAGAGTTGTCTTGAATATCTACAGAAAAAGGATCCAAACAGTGTATACTCATAACCTACATTTCCTGTCTCAGTAGGCTCTTCTTCTGATTGTGTGACCTTCATATTGGGAATCAGTAATGTTGTACTGAATAAAAAACTAACTAAATAAATAAATAAAAGTAAATTAAACTATAATCCCCAGGCAGTTAGTCATATAAGACAATGTCCATGACAAAAAAACAAAAACAAAAACAATAACAACAACAACAACAACAACAACAAAAAACATCAATATGCTATATTATATTATGGGGTTTCCCCTTAAAAGACCATATTCTCATACAGTGTTCTGAGTATCTTATCACATATATTTATGTTAGCCTAAAAAGCAGGTAGGTTTACCCTCCACTACATCCCTGAGTGTTATCTAACCCTTGTAAATAGAAATTAAATGTCATTTTAAACCATCATTTAAGTGTATTTCTATTTTCATATCCTTTTTTAACCCTTTTTTCGACACACTGCTGATGTAACATAGTAGCCTATTATGAATGACATAATTAGGCTAGGCTTAACTTAGCAAATAACTTTGATGCCACATAAATTCTTGTATTTAACATGCAACACAAATTAACTTGTTTAAAACATGTTGCATTTAACAAATTATTACTGGTCAATTACTACTCACAGACACGTCTACTCGATGGTTCAGAACGTGATGAAGCACTATGTTTGATGCACTGCAAACAGTTGCAAAAATGAACCACCAAGTGGCAGTAATGCATCACTAAACTGGGTTCAGAATAGTGGCATGGAGCATTCGCCTCTTTTAAAGGAGTAAGGCCATTTAAGTTTTTAGAAAGTAAATGTGCATCTGCAGATTTCAACAGATATTCCCAACATAATATGTTATACATTGGCTAAGATTTTACAGTGATGATATTGATTTGATGGTACCACTGCATTTGTTTTTGGAGAATGGTATCTGTGAAAAACCTGATACTGTACCTGTCTCATATCTGGCATAATTCAGTCAGCACCCACAAGAGGGCAGCAAACACAGAAAAATCACCTGAAAGAAGCACATTCCAGACTGCTGAACCACTAGAGTACAGTATACTGAGTAGGAATACATGAATCAAAAATATGAAAATATAAGTGACAGCATGAGCAATAGCAGTAGAGCACACTGGGGGAAATATATAAAGTCTAATAATATACAAAAAAATATCCAGTGTGGAAAAAAAATTAAGTAAAAACATCAACATGAATGCAATACGCTGCAGAGAAGAAATATGACAATATGAAGAAAATCAAATGTAGGAATTTGCGGTATATATTATGCATCATACTATTATATTGGTATATAATAATTAAGAAATGTATTAAACATTGATTTGAATAATCTTTACATCTTGAATCCTTACAGCCACAGGGTGATATGGGTGAATCAAATGGGGAATCAAAATAATTAATGATACTGCTGATTTATATACCATGTTTATATGCCACATTTCTGAAAGAAAGAAAGAAAGAAAGAAAGAAAGAAAGAAAGAAATAAGAGTTTAGATGACACATTCTAACCCTCCTACAATGATAAGGACTAGACCTCACAATACCAATACCAATAATCAAGTTAACAGACATGTTTTTGAGAAGACAATTTATGAATGAATACACACGTGTACACACACACACACACACACACACACATTGTTCTTGTTATCTCTTGGTTAGGTGGATAGTGGTAGATAAGGGTGGTAAGTGTGTTTCTAACAGTTGCTAATGTTCAAGGTCAATAGAGCAGCTGATAACCTGCAGACACTTCTAACCTTCACTTCTGGAATAGGAAGACACATGGAGACCAGTGAGTCGTTAGGCCTGGGCATTCAGGGCTGCAGCCCCAAATGTTTTGAGCCTATAGCCCCGAATATATTTTAGTCTGGAAAGAGCTGGCATTTTAATGTGGCAAAGCAGGACCTCTGCTGGATTGGAGGGAGGGGAGAAATAAAACGCTGCACAAAACAACACGCACAAGCAGCACATAATTACTGAAGTCAGTTCCGCCAGTTCTGAACCCCTGACCCTGGAAGAGGGAAAAATAAATGGCGTCGACAAGCGCGACGTGAGGACGCAGATCAGTGCGCACAGCTCATGCGAGAGCTACTGGAGGAGAGCTGGAGCTCAACTGTTACACCAGCTTTCTTCTCATTCTTACATTATTTGGTAAGGTCCTCCAACAGCGCCAAAGACGCTATTGTCTCATTACGCACAACCATTACGCACGGTTATGCCTATTCATAGCTCATAATATCTATAACTTGATCACACGTGGTTCCACCATCATCAGTGATTTCTTAGTCAATACACAGTATGATGTATGACTCATTGCTTTTACATTTTCATAAGTGTAAAAATTATGCATGCACAATGAAATTGGCTGCTATGACACTTCCTATGTTTAAGTGACAGAGATACAATAATAATGTCGCGTAAATTCCGTCCTTATTCCGTCAGATATTTTTTGCCGCATCACCATCAATCTTCTTCCAAAAACTCAGTGTAGGCATGGTGGGTGGAGGCACATGCTCACCACACTTTTATTGCTTGTATATATCAATAAGAAATTACACTTTTTTAAATTTAATTCAATATTTTACTTAATTACACAAAAATATAAAAGAAAATATCCTTTCCCAACAAGTCTCATACAGTATTAACCCTAAAGTAATTTCACGGAGCATTAAAAAATACTTGGTAAAATTTCCGAACTTTTTTCTTTTTCTTCTGGCTTATTTCCAATAATATATTAACAAACGCCATTCTTTATGTGCCTATTGAATAGCAACATAAAATCAGCCGAAATTCAATTGACATATTTGCCATATACAGTAAGATAAAGGCTATAACAACCTCTCTGTCCATATGTAGTCCAGAAATCCAACAGATTCTTCTTAAGTCTCGATAAATCTCAGACTATTGACAACATAAAACAAAGTTGTTTCGCTTTAGACAAATTCTGGATTACTCTCAATTCCTTGATAAAATCCACCAAATTTGACCTTTTATGAAAATGTTATCTTCAATAATTCCCTGTGTGAAGTATAAACACATTTTACTGTCATTTCAAGAAATTTCTGTTTTCTAGGGGAAAAGGTAATAGCTGAATAATTGTTGATGTTGACATTAAACATTTATATACAGCAAAACATTTACATACATACATACATACATACATACATACATACATCCTCTCATCCAGGGATCCAGCATTATTAATACATAGAGGGTCAGTACTACTATTTTGGGGACACACCCAAAAAGATCCTAGCTGTACATTGCTGTGTAAGGTCAAACACTTTTGGTTCTGTCAGCTAAATAAGACAATACTGTCATTTTTATGCAATTGCATAAAAATGTTTTGCAGTAATGTTTCGCACTTCAGTGGTTAAATACAAATTAGAAAAGAAAAAAGAATATTTATGTGGTACTTGGACTGCCTAATCACCCTGATATATTACACATAACCTGCTATGCAAATAATGTAATTAATAGCAATACTTCTAAGCAGTGGTGTAGTCTAGTTTATTCTAGTGGGTATACTCTGAATTTTCCCCTCCAAGCCTTGTACACCCCAGTCCTGGAGCAACATCTGTCCCGCAGCTGAGTGCAGACTAGCGCCCATGTTGACACCATTTTTTTGCTGAAGCTCAATGAGATCATAATGGTCAGTGAACGGGCGGTTCATCTTAGCAAGATAGTATGCTGTTCTGAATACAGCATCAGTCTCAGCTAACACAGTCTCTGATACAGTTCTCACTATATTTCCAAGTAAATCCCGTCTACCTTTTTCAGTGACCCTAGATGTCTCATGTCGTTGAATTTTGTTCCTATAGGATGCTAGAGCTGTTTGTCTGTCATTTGTGCCTGAGGACTGGATTTTAAAGGACACCCACTCCTCAGATGTAGACACCCTTTTCTCTGTGAGGATGCCAGTTGATTTTGTTGCCCTGCAGATGGCACAACCTGGAGGTAAACAAAAACATCAGTAATTAATATTATAATACAAGTTGTCCTTTTTGTATCTATATTAGCATTAAGACCTGCGGAACAGGGCCAAAACCTATTAATGAACTGTTTACAATCTTCAGCCATGGCTAAAAAAATGCATGAAGAATAGACAAAAGGAGGCAAAAATTCCACTCTCTCAATAGCTCGAATTATGTGACAACTATATCTAACATATCAGTTAGTCATTTAATGGTGTACATGGTGTCTTAATTAATGGACCTTTAAGATGACAATGAATTAATTTCATTTTTATTAACAATTTTATGAATGAACTATATTAACATTTAAATATAGCATTAACTTTGTACATTTAAGTTGTTTCTACCAGCTTTAAATGTTGTCTAATATTTACCTAACTTTCCGTTTCTCCACTCTAACTCTTTCTGAAACACTGAAATAGTGTCTTTTGGCTTTGTTTTCTTTTCATTGTTTTTTCTGCACATTCCTTCTCCACTGACTAGCTTTGGACCAACTCAAGTTGTCGACTCGTGCCCGCCATAGAACTTCACTGCTTCCTTAGTAGTTAATGTCGGGTCTACGTTATGCTTGACAGAAGCCCCTATGGTCCAAAAGTGCCCGCTTCATAACACAGAGAAGGCGAACTTATGAACGGGAAAGTGAAAGTTATGTCACAAAACCATGCTGATATGTATCTTTACGCATTTTTCAGTGGTTATACAGAAATTTGGGACCTTTTCTAGTGGGTATACTGCGTATACCTGCGTATCACGTAGACTACACCACTGCTTCTAAATACAGTCAAATAAAGTCAAAATACCCCCTGTCTGTTTTTACTCTAACCATCTAAAATGCTAAGGGGGTCTGGCAGGGGCGTTCCACAAATTTCTGGGTCCCATGCGAAAGCCAATTTTGGGGGCCCCCCCACCACCCTTGTTTTTTTCCTTGTTTATCTTGTGGACACATTTGTGGACACATTAGCTGAAGCTGCACAGTTTCACAAAATTATGTAGCTAATGTGTACAACAGCTTATCAATCTAATGTTTTGCCTTCATAAATATTTGCTTATTGCTGCTTTATGTACAAAGCATATTGAAGAAATGTAATAATTTTGCCTAAATCATATAGAATTATTACATTTCTTCTTTACACGTCAGCAGCTATCAATAAATCATGTATTCTGTGAAAAAACAATCTGGTTTCTGTGAATCCCCCAAATTGTGTATTCAAGCTTTCTAAAACCTCACCCGGTCTAAATTAACTACTCAGGGCAACTAGTTATGTCGCAACCAATCATGGCTGCTCTCTTCAAGCAGGGCTCCTCTCTACCTGTCAGTCATCACATATGCAGGTCTGATTGGAGCATCATCTGATGGGAAGAGATTAGATTTACAATTAGAGATTAGATTAGAAGAAGAGATTTTTTGTTTGTTTGTTTTTATTTCATTCAGCACTGGCCAAGACCATTTATGTAAAACAGAGAGCAAGCAGGATTTATGGGCCCAGTCATAGAAGTCAGTCTGTAATCTGATTTATTTTGTTAAACATCCATATTAAATTACTCCACTTTAAATAAAACTGAAAACTGTAGTCCAAAATAAGCATTTCAGTTTCAGGTCTTAGGAGGTTCCCTCCACCTTCAGGCCCTGGGTACTCAAGTCCCCTTTTCACTCCACTGGGACATCCCTGGAGTCTGGGGCCTTATTGCTGCCCCTGCTTTTGAAAACTAATTTTTGATTAATTCAGCATATACCTTTTCAAAGCAGCATATTAAATATATTTGTGTTTCTGACCATTCCAACTAGAAAGATTAGCCTTCTAAGTGATCAAAAGTAAAAAATAGAGGTATTAAATGAAATGCAATATGAAATTAATCAACTATGAATTATCAAATAGGACCCTGCCAAAGGAGTTTATTTAGTTTATGCTAGCTGTCATTTTCATTTTTCAGAAGTAAATTAAAGAAGTAAATGCATTTTGAGAATTGCTTTACTAATAGTTTGGCATGATATTAAAAAACTGCCCATATTCAGACAACTATTTGGTCTCAAAGGGCCGAATAGTTGCTTCTCATTGCAGTGTGGTATCTATTACAATTATGGGGATTTTTGTTTTCCTTGTTTGTACATTAGATGTCTGTTTTTTTTTTTGTTATTTGTTTTTTTTTAGTTTTGTGTCCTGAGGTCAGTATTAGTAGTTGAGATCCATAAGCCAGAGGTTTCTGCATTAAAATGGATAAATTCAAAGTGTTGTGTTTATATTACAGCCACGTGTTCATAGATACAGCAGTGTTTATGTGTTTGATGTCCAAGGTGATTTGACAAACGTGGGGACAGCAGCCAGTCTGACAGACATTGCTAAACTTTTAGCTTTCTGTCTGTCTGGTCATCAGTTATAGTGCTCAGATAATTGTTTTCATAACCCAATGACTCACTTATTACAGTGATTTATTGGAGCTTATTAATAGTAGCTTTTTAATTTTATTGATGCAGATCAAAGGTGCACTTATCTGTGCAGAAAGTACAGTAGTACAGAAGGCGTCGGGTGGTCACAGCTAACAAGTGCATCCCAACTGCAGTCTAACTGCAGTCTAGACAGAACGATAACAGAAGTCGTAGTAGTATTACCAGTAGCAGTAACAGTAGCAGCAGCAGTAGTAATAGTAGTTGTAATTTAAATACAGTAGAATCCAATTAATTTAATCCAATATGTGAGTTTCCTGCCTGAATTTTGGTTAAGGTTACAGTTCAATTAAAACTTCACTCACAGTAGAAATCTTGGTATGAGCTGAGAATTGAACCCAGTTTGCCAGAGTTTAAGGCAAATGTTCACGTCTACCATCCCAACCTCCAAACCCTTAATTTTACACCATGCATTTCAAGATCACACTACTTGTTTCTAGTCATGTGTTCTTTGTGCTGTTCTGTAAACACTGCCACATGTGATATAGATTTGTACCATGTGTTTGCCTGGTTCAGAAATGTGGGTAGCAGGTCGTAGAAGAAGGACCTTAAAATTATCCAAACACATGAGACTTGATGGAGTCACACAGTCCTTAAGGCCTGTTCACTTTCACATCATTCATTTTAGGAAACAAACAAACAAACAATAAATAAATGAGTATGTAAACAAATTTGCATGAGAGACGTATCCTATCTACCATGATCTTGCCATGAAAACCCTACTTTATGTCAGAATAGCCTGGGACAAGTGAAAAGGCACAGGGTTCATATTTACAGTACATTTACGAACTGCTGCTATCAGTGCCAATGACATCAGTGAACTGAGACTTGGAGAATAGATCTCAGTTTACTCAAAGAATACCTAGAAAATTATTGCCTCTGGCTGTATTGTAACATCAGGACTAATAAATGACAATGCTGACATACTACTGAGTGCAGATCTCCTCCAGGCTTGTGTGGGGACACAGTGTCTATATAAAGTAGATAGTTGTTATTGCTTTGTGTGACAGCTGGTTGTAGAGAGGGTGAGAGGGGTTTTCCATGATGGCTTTGATCTTGTCCCTCGTCCAAAGACCAGAGAAGATTAGGCAAATTAGTCTGCTGACACATGAAACAGCAACGGCTGTTTTACACTTCATTTTTTACAGTAGTATTACAGTTTTACAGTTACAATTTTAAAGTAGTGTCTGCTCTGTGTTCTGTTGACTTTCTTCGTCAGCAGCGTGTTTTATAAACTCACCCAGAAAACACATTGCACGTCCTGGATTTTTTCTCCCATGATCGGAGCGAACTCAGCCACAGTGGGATAAAAAATAGCCTTTTACACTGATTGACCCAGTAGTATGCAAAGAAAGTGAAAGAGAGAAAAAATGAATGGAGTGAGAGAGCGCCGCCTGGTCAAGCAAGCCAGACAATGAATGGAGTGAGGGAGCAGAAATAGTGAGAACTTTTTTTTTTTGAAAGTTTTTGAATCACTGCAACCACAAGAGATTCTTCATCATACAGTCATAACATACAGCTAGAATGACGTAAGTTCTAGTTTATTTAGTGGCAGTCTTAACTGCAACCACATCATAGTTTATTATCCTGAGCTATCATTTGGTAGGAGGTTATGCTAATGTTAGCTAACTGGGAGGCTGCAGTGATGGTCTGACTAAACTCTTGCGCAGTCTTACCTACTTTTAATTTTGTTTATGATAACAGGTTTGTTCTTTTCATCATTGTATCAAGGCAGACAAAACCTCTTTTACACTTATTAGCTGATTTTAATCCTTTCCTTAATCTTCGTTTACTATTTTCATGTTGAACTGAGTTTTAACAAAACCAGATATTGTTGTATAAACAGTATTTTGATGTATACTATATGTATGTGCTGTAATATACTGCAAGATATGTTTTCTAACAGTTCATTTGCTAACATTAAAGGAAAAATGCAGCATAAGACACATTAGAAACAGGGATTGGTGATTCATATTGCATTTCCGGTGCCATTTTGTTGTTTTAGGATGTAATTCTGTTTTTCCATTGGTAAATTCACCAAACGCAGTGCGCATAGACAACAGCCTTTTCCATGCCGGATTTCTCCCTGTATGTTTGTTTAACATTACAGCAAATCAGTCTACTTGAAGAAGGCCTTCACGCTTTCTATTTTAGGAGTTGGCATTGAAACCTGACAGCTAAAGTTTCTGTTTTAGTCACTGAATTGTTTTTCCCCATTAAAAGACATTGTAGTTGTGCTTAGATTATCTCTTAGCGACATCAGTGGATTAACCCCTGACTAGCTGCTGAATAACAAAAGTACCACATCACACAAAGAAACAGAATCATAAATGCAGTGTATTTTTTTTTCAAATAGCATTTATGTATTTTAGGATGGGCTGATCAGCAAGCCGAGTTACTGTATTCGACATTGAAAGGATGACCAGCATTTGATCAGCTAGTTAGCCAAAGAGCTGAAATCATATTCTAATAAATTGAAAATTATTTAGGTGTCATCATCACAAATGTGCCTTTGGACTTTATCCTTTATCCTTGGCAGCCTCCTGTACTATTTAGGTCAACATGTTGGATGTAACTTCCTCCTCTTGGTTATCGTGATGGTCCTACTGAATGTCTGAACTTTGCTCTTGGGAACAAATGTCCTTGCCCTTGCAGTACCTTGTGGAATTTGTCCTTCTCAAGTCTATTCTCAAGCGTCCAGACTGTAAAGTACTGCGCATAGATTTTCTGCTCAAGTGACAGTAGGTGTATGAAAGTGTGTGCTATGTTCAGGTCTTTATTTAAGGCAAATAGGTAACAGTAGAGAGTCTGCAAGAGTCTTGGGAATATTTCAGGGCTCCAATTGGTCATTGAATTCCTGCAGCAATTTAGGGAGATGCATTCCGGACAGAAAGTAAGAGAATGTGTTTCATTCTCTATAAGCAAGTCAGGGAATGCCAGGGAACTTTACTCACTTTAAAGGAATATGACAATGTAATCTCCAACTTGTTTCACACATCCACCTCATTAGATGTCTGTGAAGATTCTCATTCATTCAAGTTATGGTACTTCTAACTCCCCACCAGTCAGTTAGAACTGAAGAAGCTTTCTGAATGAGAGATGAAATGTCTTTAAGAACTTCAAGCAAGTCCAGCTGCCTTTGTATAGCACTTAGAAATTTCATTAGATGTTTCATTAGATGTTTTTCAGTCTAACTGAAAACCACACTGAAATACAACATTAGCAAACCTGTTAAAATAGCTTTTAGAGGTTGTAGAATTGCATAATAATGTAAAGTCATGTACAAGTAATGGAATTTTAAATGAGAGCCTTAGTAGGAACCGTGACATTTAAAGTTGTGTTGATAGCCCGAAAGTGCATCAGCATGATGCTGCATAGTGCTGATTAGCATGACATTTGACTTCAGAGACAAAACAGCCACATCAACTTGTGATTCAGCACCATATTATGTCATGCAAATTTAGGCTGCAGACCAAACTTTGCCCTGATCCTGAAATTTCACCCTTTCAGGATCTTATATTTAGGTTGCGGTGTTCACTTTCTCCATTGACTGCTGACCTTGTGCATCAGAATCTCCATCTGATATCTTTGGCTGTTGCAGCCTTGTAGACCGTGAGGTTTGCAGAATTTGTCTTAGCTAATCACTGACTTTCTAGGTCAACACTAGAACTGTAACATTTATTATTATTGACTGACCTCACCTTCTGGAACTTCTGTTCAATTTATTGAGATGCAAATCAGAGTTGTTATCTATCCTGTTATAGTTAGATATGTAGTTGTATGTAAACCCACCCGAACTCAGTTTTTATTTACTACTACATCACTAATTATAGTAAATGAGTAAATGTTCTTCATTGCTATTCACATCAGCTAATGATTACATTGTAAGAAGAAACCATCTGAAATGACAGAGTTAATTCAAGTAGATAGCTGATCCTGTTCTTGTAGTCCCTGGGTATGATGTTAAATACCCATTCTAACCTCTGTTGAACTGGTGGTTGTGGGAACACTTGCATAATTTGGCTACTGTAAGCATTCCTGCTGTTGTAACCAGTGAATACTGTTTCTCAATTCTGACTGTGGGAAAACTCAAGCTTATCTATCTGAACATTGTAATTAAAACAGCTGACTATATTGAGGACATGCATAGTTCATAGCACTGCTTATTCAACCTTGTTTTACCTCGGTTAGTGTTTTGTTTTGTTTTTCTTTTCAGATGCAACATCTCATGGATGAACACATTTATCTACTGTATACTTCTATCCAACTGTCACAAAAAAAAATATTTGTTTTGAAAGTGTAAATTTACTGTTTGCATCATAATTCACCTAAAGATACTTAGAGCCCAGTGCAAGACAAAAACAGGTATTGGTTAAAGTTTCCAGTCATATACAGCATAGATTCACAAGGGCAACACATAGACAGTATATCACAAGTAATGCATATCTGGATAAAGATAAGAGGTCCTGGCATTCAGAGGTACACAAGTCTCAAGGTCAACAATATCAGTGAGGCCTGTATGAATATGTGCACTCTGTAGATCTGGTTGGTGAAAATTCTCTTTCAGTTGAAGCAGTTCAGGAACAGGATTCTCATTCAAGTCCAAACATTTAAAACCATGTTTCCTTAGCTTTCATACATTCTATCTTGATTGAATTATAAATTAAGGTTGCGAGTGACCAGCAGTTTCATCTATGAATGCATTAAACTGGAAGTGAATTTAGTCCATGTAGTGTGCAGTTATCACCACTACTTCAACAACTACTTCTTAAACTCCTTCAACTACTTAAACTACTACTTTAACTACTGTTGCTACTACTTCAATTAATTCAAACACAAACAACTATTAGCACTACAACTACTACTTCTTGTACATGTACATGTACTACTGCTACTACTTCTAGTACCTGTATTTCTACCACTACTGCCACTACTAGTGTTGCTGCTGCTGCTGCTGCTACTATTAGTACTGCTACTACTACTAGTACTGCTTCAAGGATTATTATAATGACTGCTTCCAGTTACTTCTGCTGGTATTCCTATTGTTGTTACTATTTCAACTATTTCAGATACTATTAATGATACTATTAGTATTGATGTTACTGTTGTTACTGCTACCTCTGCTTGCACTATTTCTATTACCACCGCTACTGCAACTACTTCTATCCCTACTACTTCTACTGCTACTTAATCCTATTGAGTGTCTGAACTCTGATAATATAGTATAGAGTAGGGAGTATGGAGTCTTTGCATACAGTCACACTGATTATGAGGAATTATTACTTTTCATAAGGTGGCATAAGTGACAAGATAAATACTCCTATATTTAAACATTTAAAAATTAGCCACATAAAGTCACTTTACATTTAAATTTGATGTCAGCTAAACTAAAACCAATGATTGTAAGATAACTCTGCAGTATTCAGTTGAAGTTGCTGCATTACCATAGTTACTACATCTTATCAGCCAGTTCAAGGACACAGAACAGCTGATTATATGGAAGTGTTTGATTATTACTGCTTGGAAACTATTCAACAACATCAGTCTTTCTCTCTCCCTTCATTTGTCTTTCATTCTTTGCACTCTCTATCTTGTCCATCTCCACCTCTCATTCAAAGTTAGCTTCAGATCAAGCCTGTAACACTCTGCTAATCCCTGCCAACACACAACTAGATCAAACCTGATTAAACTGTATTGCCCATCATATAAAACACTGATACCACCCTGCCAGCCAGTTACGCATACATACAGCAGGCGGAATGGCTCTAATAAAAAGTGAATGTGGCCTTGCATTTGGGATGTTTGGATAATAAGCAGCAATTCATGCACATGACCCAGTGCACCTATCTTCTTCCATCTCCCAGGACCAGATTTTGTAGGAGCTCTTCAACTGAACTAAAGCTGTTTTTAATCAGTGCTAGTTTGGCTTGGCTCGTTTTCCAGCAGCCCCTCAATTAGCAGTTACCTAGACTACTAACAAATAAACAACAGCTCAGGATAGTCAACTGTGGTCTGTGATACTGCTGCTGAACAAGCCACACATTCTGTCATCTGTACCTGAATACATCCCTAGATGGCTGTACATCCAAGACACGTACACCAAATCAGAAACAAGATGAAATTACAACTTGTTTATACTTTTAACTTCAGTCATACTTAGATTCCACGTGACACAAGGTGCAAATTACTGTTGATTTGTCAACTGAGTCATCTGGGAGTCTTTTAAAGTGTGAAGTACCATTCAATATTACAGTGGTTTAATATTATATATTTTACATTACTGGTGCACTTATTCTAATTCATCCTGGCAAACAGCTACAATACATACCTTAAATGTAAGATGTTTTGTCTCATGAGCCACTTCAAGTTCAACATTGTCCAGGGACAAGTCAAATTTTTCTGTGAAAGAGATTCACTGTGGCAGTTCTTCACTGATACAGATAATCTTCCACCACACAAATTCTCCTTTTTGAGTTGATCCTCCTGTCTGATTGATTTGTTTATATTTTTCTGACATTTGTATCTACTTTATCTGTATCTCTGTCAAATCTTAGTTTGTTGTATAACTCATTTCCAGTGAGCTGATTGGCGTTCATTCATCCATTCACTGAAAAACATGCATGGTAGCATAGCTACAGGTGATGTCTATCAGTTGAATCCTGATGAAAAAACTCATTGAGACAGGAATGTGTGTGTGCATGTGTATGGACATGTTGCAGCATCAACCGGAAGTTACTGTAAAGTGAACCATAGTCTATTTGATATCAAAACCAAATGTTGAAATCCCAAAACATTTCAAAAATTGTGTGCATTTGTGCACATAGACATACTTTGCAGCTGTATGCAAGCAACCACACTCAGTCACGTGTGTGTGTGTGTGTGTGTGTGTGTTCTTGTATTTCTATACATGTGAGGACCAAAAACTGCAGAAGTACATACTTTGTGAGGACAGTTGTCGTTGTTAGGACATTTTGGGTGGTCCTCACAAGGGAAAAACGAAAATTGTGGCTTATTAGTTACAGTTAGAGTTAATGTTACAATTAAGGTTTGGTTAAGGTTAGGGTTAGGCATTTAGTTGGCTGTAGTCAAGATTAGCGAAAGGCTGTAGATAATGAATGGAAGTCAATGTAATGTCCCAACAAAGATAGAAATA
>OMKZ01056566.1:0-16993 GCA_900302535.1 Neoniphon sammara | reverse complement strand
TTTCACGTTTTAATATCAGCTGAAGGATTATGCTCCTCTCTGGGTTGAGCAAATTCTGTGAGGGCTCTTGAAACCATTTCAAATTCAACTTGACAAAAATTGAACATGGAACCGAACCAGTAGACGTACAGTGATAAAATGGTATCGAACATCTGGACTCAGTCTGGGTAAGTTGGAAAAAGGGTATTTTGCTCAAAACTTTGGAGTATTCCTTTAACATCTCTATGAGTGTGTACATTTTGTAACATGGCTGGACCCAAATGGAACTAGCAGTGCTTGTGCCTTGCTCTTTCTATTGAGCTACAGAACCAACAGTCAATTTTAAAATCTATGCAGTTTTACTTGAAAGGCCAGGCCCCATCACTACTCCCTGGTTGCAGATTTATAATGACATTTTAACACCCTCATAATAAAACGAGAAAATGTTTACTGCATGATGATGTGATAAAGAAAAACATTATCCCATTATGGCCTCCCTTATGAAAGTAAAGTCAAATTTTCACACCGCTATAACATTGCTCTATGTTCAACAAATGGCTAATGTCCTGTCAATAGCTAATGTTTCTGAGACACCAGGGCACATATCTCTGAGAACATGTTTTCTAGTGATTACAAATAATGACACAGCCACTGCTCCAAAATAAGCCGGCTAATGGTAACATAATAGTGTGGAACAGTGAGCCTGACACTATCTTTGTCTTTCTCACCCAGCGGTATGCCTCATCCCGTCACACGAATATGATCTCATGATCTATGGACAGCCCTCTTTCTTCTCCAGTATCAACTGAGGATATGAAGGGGATAAAGCAAATGTGTGTGTATGTGTGGAGGGCTGCTTTGAATGGAGCAAAAGGGAGTGTTATCTCTATTTGTTCTCTGTCACAGCTTTGGCCCTGAGGAGGAAAACACCACCAGCAATCTGGCCCAAGACATGACGCTCTTTAAGTAAAGAGGTGGAAAACACAGCTTTGCTTTCATTAGCCCTCTCGTGTTGATGCCTGTGAGCTTTGGCGAGGCTTTGTTACTGATGAAACAGAACAAAGATCCACTCTGAGATATGCATATTGTTGACGGATCAACAGCCGTTATCAGAGTAAGCTTTTACATGTTTGTTAGTGAATTAGTCTACTGTCATGGTATCAACACTGCAAAAACATACAATTAATTTATCACATATTTTTACATTCTGTACTTAATTCTCCTAGGATGTTTGCATTGTCTTCATTTGGCAGAAACTCAAATATGTGGCAACTGAGATACTGTTGTAATTCTGGTGTGAGAAGACTGACAGTATAAAATGAATTCTAAGACAAAAGTACAGTGTTGAAGCAGTCAGACGGTTTTGGGAAAAGAGTGGGTTAGCAACCTACTGGGTGAGGTCAGGGTCTTCATGATCTTACCTACCACACCTGAGTTCCCTCCACTCTTTAATTGGACTAACCTCTTTAACTGGGTTTGGAAACCATGGAGACAGCAGCTCTGTCTGGGAACTAACAAGCTGAAAGAAGACACCTTTTACTGAAGAGATGAGGCTGAATGAGGTGGCCTTAGTTTTGCAGTGACTGAAATGTCTGCAAAGAACAGCAAATGTGACTGACAGGGAGGCATCACTGCAATGGACCTTTCCAGATGTTAGTGTACTACAGCCAAGGGTCTTGTTAAATGAACTTGTAAGACTAGACAGGCCTTGTTTATCCAGACCACTATGACAGCGTGAATTAGCCGAAACTGAACAATTTGCACTGTGATTTCGCTAGCATGCGTGTTCATGTATATGTGCAGAAGCGCGAAATTCCATGAGATTGAGCATGGAGCAGAGGCAACATTGCCTACCATCTGTTCATCTGATCACTTTTATTAACAGCCCACTAAGCAGGCTTTCTGTAGTTCACTCATCTCCCTACAGGAAAGTAGAGCCCATCAGAACTCCTTGCATGCGGCCCAGGCCCGGGAGCCAGGAGAAGACGGCACCTGGCTCACAGAATTCAGCTTTCCATCTTATGGAAACGTTCCATCCTCTCCCAGCTCCTGAGACCCAACTTTTATGGGAACTTTTAAATTTTTAACTTAATGTCAAGTGTTTGTTTCTCTGTTTTTATCGAATTTCTATTAGAGAATAAAATCTGATTTTGAGCCTTTATTCTTTCTTTATCGGTGTTGTTGGGGAAGGCTGCTCTTTGCTGCTGGCAGCTGAAACACATTTGATGGCTTGACTCAGCCTTCAAGTCCCCCTGATTAGCTAACTAGTTACACTATAGCTAAATAAACAACAATACAATTCAAGATTGTAAGCCTTAAAGAAATACTCCAAAATACCCCTTTTCCGACTTATCTAGACTAAGATTTTTGATACCATTTTCACCTCTGTACAACCACTGATATGGTTCCTATGGGGTAGCATTTTGTGTTAGCTTAGCATAAAAACTTGAAGTCTACAAGAGTCATTAGCCTAGCTCTGTCAAAGTGAAAAAATAAACCTTAAATGAAAACATTCCAAGACTTATATTTCAAATACATGTTACATTGTGTAAATAAGACTTTGGAGTTGCTGACAGGTTTAATTTTTCACTTTGACAGAGCTAGACTAAGGACTCCTGTAGACTTCAATTCTCTATGTTAAGCTAACACAAAATGCTACTTATAGGAACTGAACCAATGGACATACAGAGGTGAAAATGGTATTGAACAACTTGTCTCAATCTGGCTAAGTCGGAAAAGGGTATTTTGCCCAAAACGTTGGAGTATTCCTTTAATACAGTCGTAGTAAACACTACTGCTGAACAAGCTGTGAATTCTGTCGTCTATACGTGAATACATCCTGACACCACCGTACATCCAAGCATGTGCACTAAACTAGTGATGTACGGGGTCAGCCTGTCAAACGGACCATGTGCTCATGAATCCGACTTTTCGCAGTTACACTGCCCACTTGCTATTGTAGGCTACTGCTCACGCTGCCTGCTATGATGGTGCAGTCGCTAAAAACATAGGAAGTGGGACAACTAGCCTAATGAATGAGCAGGAATTGTCTTGAATGAGGAAGTCAGTGAGTGACTTGAGTGACCTAGCAGCTACTCACTGAACGAGACTGAATGAACTGTTCTCTCAAACTGGGATGTATGAGTGAACGAGAAGTGACTGAATCGGACTCATGTCCACACAGCCTTGCAGCTACACTCACTGAACAAAACCAAATGAACCGTTCTCTTGAACTGGGACTTCTGCTCAACAAATCGCTAGATAACGCTATAAAGTAGGAAGTTACTAGTAATAGCAAAAACTATGCAATACAACACGTTACTTTGAAAAGTAACATTCCCCAACACCCAAGGCTTAATTTGTAAATCAGGAGGCGCTGGAACCAAAGTGCATGTGAGAACTGGGGGGTGACGGGGTGGGAGGAGGTCCTGGAACACGCGTACGATGGTGGTGGTTGGGTGGGTCATAATTAATACAAAAAATGTATTCAGTATGTGTGATGAGGTGGTCTTGCTATAGCTTGCATCTTCAGAAACTGAAAATAAATCCTCTGGTCGCACACATCACACAGTCTTCATTTATTTATTCTTCATTCAGTAGCGCACAGGGAATTCTTCTTGGAGCACATCTTAACCTACAAAAAGTTCCACTTAGTATGTTTACAGTTTACAAACAACTGAGAATGTGTGAGCAGCCTGCAGGCAGCAGATCAACAGCTCTGTTGTTCTCCGATGTGACCACTTTTGGGGCAGACTGATGATCACTGTTTTTGCTGTTCAATTGCTACAGTTGCAGTTGCTAATTGTCTGCACTGATGATTTCTCTGTCCCAACTTCTTCAGAAGTCGGGACAGAGAACTCAATACAACACAAAACCTTAAACATCTCTGATTATACTCTAATTTGTCAATTGGTACCTGCTAGATGATTTTGGTTTTAGTGCATCTGTCTCTACTGTGGTACACTCAACCACTTTCAACAACACGAATACAAAAAAGAAAACTTCTGTTCCACCCACTATGTTGTAAATGTGTCAAAAAT
The DNA here is from genome assembly GCA_900302535.1 of Neoniphon sammara. Lineage (NCBI taxonomy): Eukaryota > Metazoa > Chordata > Actinopteri > Holocentriformes > Holocentridae > Neoniphon > Neoniphon sammara. Next base: position 12,974 of record OMKZ01056566.1, on the reverse strand, counting down.
ACCATTGGGTCTGTTCTCATAGAAATATGAAGCAGTTTATTTATTTATTTATAGAGAGGCTGGGAAAATACGTGGTCCCGAAATAAACTTTTATGTAAGAGGAATCCAGCTAATTTGGCTGCATATCCCTTCATGTATGAAGTAACTGTGAATTAACATTCCTTAACTGATGATCTATTAAGTTGGCACTAATCGCACAAAGTCATGGCGACTTGATCATTTGTTAATGGTGAGCAACAGGAATTCACGATAAGTCCTGTATTAATTCACGTATTAAATCACCATGAGTCATGCATTAGTTTGGCATTACTTCGGCATATGATTTCGTGTGTGACCGGTGCTTCTCTATGATCCTCTCGCTCTTCCATTACTACACCGTGCTATTTGTCACTTTGACCCTGAAGATGACACACTAGGCTAGAGTATATAGGCTTCAATATAGTATAGAACTGAGTATTTATAGTTTAGAGAATATTTTAGATCCAAGAGGAACCTGACAGAAGGGTAGGACTGAGAGAAAAGGCACAATTACAAATCTGTGTGTTACTTCAGCATCACGTAATGAATTTATCACCACATCACTGTTAGCTACTGATATTTCAGAGCCACGGTCGGAGCCATAGATTCTAACTTGCACAAACCTCAGTCAGATAAACGATCAAAGAGTCAGGCAGACTAGACTGACATATTCAACTAAACAACCCCTGTGCCCCTGTACTCTCTCCAAAACGAGGAGGAAGCATTTTAGTCATTTTGCTAACAAATCACCTACTGGTTATATACATGATACGAGCCTATGGCTATTTAGATCGCTAGTTATTAGCTTACTCAATGCTAGCTCCTGTCTCCTGTCAATATCACACACTCCTTTGTTCATTTTAGACGCTAACTTAATATGACAAACATTGCTAACTAGTAAAAATGTGGTTAGAGAAGTAGGTAACGTTATTATTCCCTCACCAAGATCTCTGTCCAACTCGCCACAGATCTCCTCACACCACAACTCAGTTTCTCTCTGTGGTCCATCATTTCTTCTCCTTGCTTGTCCCAGGTCATTTGGACGCCTAGCAGGCTCAAAATTATACGGCTGTGATCCATCATATCTTGTATTAATAGGGTTTTCTTCCTCATCGATTTCAAAGTTTTCACTCATCTCTATTTTCTATCATTCACTTTACACTTGACACCTGTCTGTCTCCCTTATGTGACGTCACGTTCCAATGTCTCTTTTTGAGGCAGGAGGAGCAACTGGGTTTAAAAAAATGGGTTTAGACTGAAATTTACATTAATTTAAAAAATTTTACCCGTTAAATCACATTACTATATATTTTTCCTGCTCATTAATTAATACAGGATGCTAACCTAAAAGTTCCTCTTTAAATGGAATATAAACCAGGAAAAAAACAAGAGGCCCTCCTATGTACTCCCAAAAATTCCAGATTATTATTTTTATACCACAAGAGGTGCCGGATCTGCGCAAATAGGTACCACAACACAGGCAGTCAAAAACCAGGATCCTGTTCCAGCAGGATCTGGCACAAATTAAGCTCTGCCAACACCATGGCATTGTGATCCAACACAGCAGGAACGTTCCCTCTTTTCAGCTTTTCAGAATGCAGAGAGGTAACTTTAACTGTGGACAGAGTGACACATCCAATATCCATTATCCATTATCCTATCCACATCAATTGCTGTGAATCAGTTTCACTTATAGTATTCATTCATTACTATGTAAATAAAATTGATATTTTCACAATTTGACACAACAATTTGTAGTGTTTTTTTTAAATGATTTTTTTTAGAACAGCAATAGGACCACACCAACCTACCCAGAATCAAAATGGCTTTAACTACTCATAATTTTATGATTTTGTACAAAACCCCTACTGACACTAAATAATTCTGTACTCTTGTCTTGAACAGCACCTCTGGCCAATCTGGTCAAACTGTCTGTTTTCCCTTCTCCGCCCCTTTTGCTCAAGCTAATGTTACGTAGCTGGAAAAAGTGTGGTACCTCGACTCTGCCAATACATGTTTCAGCTCAACCAATTACATTACCGCTGTCCCCAAAACGGCTCCCAAGACATATTTGTGGAACAAAACCCCCCAAAGCAATCATTTTTATAATTTATAATTTGTAATGTCATAAAATGGTGTTTCTCAAATGTAAAAGTTAGCAAAGATCAATGTGGTGTTCATTTTGACAAGACACTCCATTAATCAGAGGTTGGTCAGTCTTTGAGAAGTATTTTTGAATGACAAGACCCAGCACCAGCCAGACCCAAACAACCTGCTTTCACCCGGCTACTCACAAACCATGACTTAGCGAAATCTGTGCCCTTTACCCCTGCTCTAAAAGAACCAAAATTGCATTTTAGGTGAGAGGAAATTTTCCCTTGTTTGATAGAGGAAAGGTGATAGTGGAAAAAAAAAAGGTATTACATTTTTCTGGGCATCCGATGATTATCCTTATCATACAGTATAGAATGAACAAAGATTTAAGACATGCATTTGTCCAAGTTTGTCATCTAGACAACAAGCTCCCACCTTGCCATTAGCACAGATGATGTCACAATCTTTCACTTGCTTGGACTGGTAATGAAGAATCAAAAATCTCAGGACACCTTTACTCAGTGCCATGGGTGCAGAATAAAAGCCATCTGTATAGTTATGGCTGTATGCCTTTCTACCCAAGTCCTACAGCTTGAGTGCGGCTGGAAGTGCAGACCAAACAGAGACAAAGAAAACCCAACAAACTCATGTTGTCGAGGACCACAGTGGTAATACGCAGAGAAGGCCAATGCTTGTTCTGAGGTTGGTATGTTTTTTTTCAATGCATGGAAGTCAATGAAATCTGCAGTCACTGTTTGCCTGCTCGTTGGTTCTGCACCTTCAAGACAACAAGAATTCCCAGCATGAGTGATGATTGATCATCTGAGGAAACACCACACAATGGGATAAACTGTGATACTGGACATCTCATGCATCCAAAGCTGCGCCGGGTAAGATTTTAAGTGAGAAAAAGTAAAGTCTGTTATGATACTCTCGCCTACTATAACACAATAGTCAAACTCTAGCCAGTTTAGTGATGCATTTATGTTTCTCTTGCATTGGTTTGTTTTGTTCAGCCATGGCTGAACAGACAAAAGAGTGCCACCCACAGAAAACCAAGCTTCATTAACAGAGTATCTAAGAAAAAAGGCTGCGATTGACTACTGACTGAAGTACAGTGAAAAAACAGCACAGCAATGAGCACTTAATGCTAAAAATAGACCAAAAAAACATGTAATGACCTCTTTTAACAAAACAAAAAAAGTATTTTGCAGATTACCACTGTGAGAGATTAGCGCTACTATGAAATTTGAGCAGCAGTACCCATTCCTAATTAGGGCCTGCTGACTATCTTTACAAAAGGTGAGCTCAGCATTAGGCCAGATCCACTGAAATGATTCATGAGCTTTTGTTGTGTCTGAAGGGAAACAGCTGTGTCTTTATTAGTGAGGCAGGTGTCTGGGCAGAACAGACAGATTGGCCCGGCGATTATCAATAACACTTTACAGACAGGGAGTCTACATGTCCCATAGCAAGACAGGAATGTTTACTGAAGGGTGACCTTCAGTCAGAGGGCTAAAGCACTATGCCGCTTTCATTTGTTAGGAAGGACTAAAAAGGTTGTCCTCTCTGCACTTATTTGATTGGATTGTCAATGGCAGGATGAGAGTTTTCTGTGGCACGTTGCTGCCAAGCATGCATACGAATGTGCCATGGCGCAGGTGATAGTCCTGAGGGGAAACTGTTCATTATTCCACAAACTCCTCTCGCTAATCTGTGCTTAAGAACTGTTCTGCTCTTTCTTCTTCTTCTCTCTCCCCCCTCCCCTCCTCTCTCTCCCCATCTGGCTGTGGCCTTTCTCTAAAGGACAGCACAGCATACTGTAGACTTTATCTGACCTCCTTTTCATCTGACCTTTGAAAAAAGTAGCCATTATGTTACCTTAGGGTTGTGTAACCAGCACCCACATACCTATAGTAATATCTCAAGTCAGGCACTTCCACAGCTATCTCAGCTGATTGTATTTTTAGAATGCTGGCTCTTGAAAGAAAAAGAATATATCAACAAAACAAGCAGAAGGTGGATGTTGAATTATATGTGATGTAGAAGAATAATAACACGACTGAGGATATCAGATTTTTTCATCCAAGGCAGGCGTAGAGGAGTCAAGCAGAGGGTCTACAGCCAATACTACATCAACTCTTTGCTGGCAATGTCTATTCTTTTGAGGTTCTGAGAAGGGAATCATACAGACATGAGAGTCAAGAGCATGATATTCTGACTTCCAAGCTGACCAGAAACCCACTGCATGTCTATATCTGTTCATTTGTTACCTCTGCAGTATGGTTCCAAGGGTTTGATCTTCCCTTCGAGCCAAAACAATAAAAGCAATTGTATTGTTTTGTCTCGTGTCTTTTGGTCCTATGAATCAAGAAAAATCGACAGCATACCAAGCCTTTTATTTCCTTCATTCTGGACCTAACAGAAACATAGAAATGTCTCTTATAGTAACATCGCAACAGCAGCGGAATGCCAATAGGTCTCCTAAGACCTTGTGGACAGGCCTCCAGTGACGTGGTCTGGTAATGGGCTCCCTGTTTGGAGCGGGCTGAAGCGGCCTGAGGACTTGGCCGGAGATAAGGAAGAGTAATGATCTTTGGCCGATGATTGAGCCATGCTGTGGCTCTTCCACTCGGCCAGTCTCATTCTGCACACGGACAAATGCGCCGCATGAAGTCGTGGCTTTAATCGAGGATGTTTTCTGGAAGTGCCGTTGACAGCTTCTGAGGCGCAGTGTCTGGGATGTGCCGAGGAGCTCCCGGGGGAAGTGGAGCTGTCCCGGGCTTTGGCATTTAGAAATGCCGTCCTTCCTGTGTGGTTTCTGGGGGCTTCCTGGCCCTGGCTGCAGGATGACAACAGATGGCCAACTGGACATACACACTGCGGCCTTCTGGTACGATCCTCCTGCCACATATGCTTCACCCCGCGGCTATGACTTCCTGGAGATCGCTTTGCCGCAATCCCTCACAGCCGTCACCATGGCTACACAATCCCAGTCGTGAAGAACAGACCCTAACACACATACACCATGGCTCACACACAAGCGTTAAGACACCCATGAAGCTTTAGATCACCACAGGCAAGACTTCCCAAAGCCTCTGCTGGGTATTATTTTATCAGCGTAGCACATACTGGTAATGCTGGACAATGAGTATTGTGCCATCACTTTCCCTCCATAATATTCAGATTTCACATGTCATGAAGCAGAATCATTGAGGCTAAATGATAAGATCGCTTCTCAGTCAAGCCTTGACAAAAGCTGACTCTTGTATGAATGGATTTCACTTATTGGTTATGACAAGATAATCACAGGCATTCTTTAACACAATACACAGCAGTCATCTGGTCATGCTTTGGGAAACGTTTGTGCTGGTCTGGCTGCCTGATAAGCTCTGCATAATCCGTGGAATACTTGAGAGCAAACACAATTGATTATATTTTTTAATTAAATTGGCGCTATAGAGTGGGACAGATGAAATATACAGGGATGGGGACAAAATAATGGAAACACCTTTTGAAAGAGACTTTGAAGTAACTAAATCACAATTACAAAGGCTGCTACACAGGCAGGCCTTGTTAAGCTGAATGCCAATTAGCAGAGTGTGTCAGCTTTAATAGAGCTCTGACAATCACCACTCTTACATGGGAGTTTTCAAAGCAACGTCAGGCAGCTGTAAGAGTAACAAAGAGGTCACAGTTGGTGACAATTACAGGAACACTGGTCACTGTAAAATTATTAAATGAATCAAGACAACATGTCTAAATAATATCTAATATCTAAAAATAGGGGGGAAAAAGTCTGGAAAATTAGAACAACAAACCAAACACAGACAAACTGTATGGGCAAACAGGAACAATGGCAATAAGTGGAAGCTCACTGCTGGGTAGATAGAGCCACTTAACAGGACAGTTGCTGAACAAAACAAAACTACAGACTCAAACATTACTTCAGTTCAACGTAGTTCAGGGCTTAGGGAATAAGCACACATAGCATCTTTTTTCCAACCACTACTGCCTTTTTTTTTTACATGGAATCCTATGAGAAGCGATCGGTTTACGTCTACACTACGGCAGTTCTTTAGAAAGTGCTGCACCTGTCGCTATTTGAGGTTGAAAATAGATTAACTTTTTTCTGAAAAAATGCTCTGACGTCAACCACTTTTTTATTAAGCAGCCAAACTCTACAAAGAATGTTAAGGGAGAGCTGACATGATACCATCACTGCAAACAAAAAACATGGAGATGCAGCAGAAAATGTTGGTAGAGAGACTTGGTTTGTTAGTAAGTGAATACCTGAGCTGTATGACATAAACCACTAAAAGATGCTAAAAGATAGCTGCTGTAACACCGACCACACAGAGGCAGTGTGTGAGACTGGGGGATTGTTGGAAATATCCAGCAAGTATTTCACAAGAAAGTTTGCTGTTTTGCTAGCTACAAACACTGGCACCAACTATGGGGGGCATTGGGGCAATTGCCCCCAAAATGCTAAGATTGGGGGGTCACTGCAATGCAATACATTTGATATTAAAATATTGTATGATTGGTATGAGATATTCACCATGTAATCTGATAGGTTCTGCTTGCATACATTAAGTTATTTTTTATTTTTATGAATGGATTTGTGTAGCCTACTTTATTAACAGTAACCGAACGACGGACGTTGTGTCTGCTGTAGGATTGTTTCATTCATTTATTTTTCACCCAATACAAGTTTCAAGTAAAGAATTTATATTGATCTTGTCATTATTCCAAATAGCACGAATAAACCCTATAAATCCAGAAAGAAAAAAACAAAGCAGTGCTCTTCCAAAGTAGGCTAGTCTATAATGCTTCCAACAACTGCTCAAAACCTGTTTGAAATTATGGTCTGTTTGAATAAAGGTATTAGTTTACACGACATTAATTTGGCAGTGCTCTGCTGAATCTTATGAACACAGCATGTGTTGTCTGTGGTGGCAATGGTGGACTGTGATTGAATTTTTTTTTTTTTTTTGAAGCTGTTCTGAGGGTGAAAGATGTTTGCTTTATTTTGCCCAGAAACCCAGAGACGAAATACAAGGTGAGGAAGTGAATAAAGAAATGAGAGAATCTTCATTTCTCTGCTGGGCAAAGAAAGACATTGTGGAGTCGAGCCTTGACATTTTGACATTAGCTCTATGGGCATAACAGGTAATTGTAAGATATTGCTGATGGTGAGTTATTATCAGTACCATGAATGCCCATGTCCATGTGTCCATAGTGACACATTTTGGACATTACAGCGACTTGTTTAAAGCTGAACTTTTCCAATCCTCATCTTAATATTTTGGTCAGACACGAGTAATCACAGAGAGACAACACAGACACACCAGCTCATTATCTGCATTCTGTTGTTCCGTCTTTCGGTTCTCTGGGGAAAGTAAACCATGGCATCTCTATGCCCTTGCCAATACTTTGTGGAACAAACAAAGTTGTGAGGCAGAACCAGGAACTAATTTCATTAGCGGCTGCCATTTGTGACTGATTACAGGCTGTTCTCAGTGGCTGGCGAACAGGTCCAAAGTTCTGGGAGGTTAATAACCAGTAACAATCAATTACTTAACCAATCTGATATGATCAATGGGGTTTCCAATCCGGCAGACAGCAAGATGAGAAGAGCAATACGATAAAACCGAATGCACTTCAAGGTGCAGCTGAACTGTTCACAAAGCTAAACTGATTTGCATCAGTATCACGCATATATACAGCATTGTTCTCAGGTTAAACTTAGATCAGGACTACAAAAAAAAAACTCCACCAAGATTTTTGTTTTTCATTGAGAAAATGAGTCAGTCCAGTACCAATAGTCCAGCCGCAACCACCTACACAAGAAAACATCTATCGCAATAAGATCTAAATATGAATGAAACTGTACATGCCGGTTTGGTTGAAACAATTATATTCAAAACAATGCCAGGCACAGGCTGAATCACAGCATGCCTGTGCCATCCAAAAGGGGGCATTGCACCAGCAGCGTCTTAATTAGCGTCCCTTCAGCCTTCAGTAGGCCTTCCATGTATTGCAGTGCATCTCTGTCCACATCAGGACTGATTATTCTAATGATGTCTAAACCTCTGTCCGGTCATTATTCACGCATCACGGAGCCCGGCCTTGTTATCTCTGATGGCAAGGCCTCTTGTCCGCCTGAATCCACAAATTAAATCCAGAAACGACTTCCTTTCCCCTTCCGCTCTGTCCTCACTATGAGGCTCAATTATCACCTAGCATGCAAGTCTTGTGCTATCAAGTAATCTACAATCCAGTCTCGCCCCTGCTCATTTTTTTTGTTTTGTTTTTGTGTTTTGCTTTGTTTTTTTATATGGCATTTTTTGTTTCATTGCTATTTTTTTTTTTTTTGGATGACAATCAAACAATTTAATGGGCTATTAAATACCGGGCAACAAAGAACAGGAAAGCAGTCCGTTTTTGCACTTATCAAACAATGCGAGGCAAAATTGTAATTGTTCCAAAGGAGGACTGCATTGCTAGTGCGGAACAACATGTTTACTGTTGTCTCTAACACGGTGGGTGGTTATCAATTTAGGAGAGTTGTTCTCGGGGTCACTATTGCAAAAAATAATCACACAATACTAAACAAAAGCAAATTATCAGCATAGTGTGACTCTGAATGTCTGCCAAAGAGCAATAATTTATTTTTACAAATACTGCAACAGATGGCAGTTTTGACTGCGAGCCATAGGTAAACATTATTTACGAATGTGATAGAGGGTCTGGTTCTTGTGTTACGTGTGATTGTCATGTTGAGAGTATTTGGGTGAGTCTCAATTCAACACCATAGAAAACCTACAACCACATCAGAACCATGGACAATCACCTTAGTTTACCTCCTGCTGCTAAAGCCAAAGCCCCATCTCAAGCATTGCATATAATAACATACAAAAGAATACAGGATTAATTCTACCTTTAGACCATGGTTGTATAACTAAAACTCCAATCTGCCAACAATTAGTGATATAAAATTTCACAGACATTTGCTTATTTGTTGTTACATATTTTGCTTTTTTATTCCCTCTGATTCCACCCTCCTACGGAGATAAATTTAGTGTCCATAATAAATAACCATCAGTGGATGAGAGAAAAGGGCTTTTTGCCACTGGTTGGTATGGTGAGAGGAATCTGCAGTCCAGAGTGGTGAGATGAGCGATGAGTCATCCACAGGACACCCACTACCACCATCCAACAACCTGTTACATCCACAGTGGCTGACACGGTTTGGAGCATGAATTTGGCTTAAACACGGCAAAAATATGGATATATGGATAAGTTTGTGTCCAGATTTATTTAACCTGTTTTTACATATCACTTTTGTCATGTGAAAACCTCCAAGGATTACATGACTTATCTATCTGTCTATCTCTATGTTGTGTAACAGCTTGATTAACCTGTTTTTGATTAACCATGACTGTATCTTTCGGCTGAAAAAGTTTAAGTGTTATAATAATAACAATAGCTTTATGATTTAGGCAGTGTTTGATAAAAATAGAAATCAAAAATAGAATAACAATAAAATAAACATCAGAATAGAAATGTTGACTTGCAGATGAATCCTTGAATAAGTCAGAGTCACAGAAAACAGAAATCTGTTATTTCTCCATAGCTGTATTTGTTAATTGTTATTGTTATTATGATATTATTAGTTGTTATCATCGGATTTGATATTGTAAAAGTCTAACAAGGTTTTGTTGACCTGACCTGCTGGCACATATTAAAGAAGCACAAAGTTGATTTTTAAGTTTGCCTTTGATGAAGAGCTAATAATGGTTCATTTACTATTTGTTTTCACAGCTACAATATTGTAAAGAGTAAGGTCTAGATCTGCTCAATATGAAAAGTGTCCTGAGATAACTTCTGTTACGATTTGGCGCTATATAAATAAAATTGACTTGACAGCTACAGTTACACAATTGGCGTAAGAGCCAGTAGCCTACAGCTTCCGCCCACACTCCTTTTAAACACTTTGCTCCGCCCTCGCTGCTGTGTAAGAAACAGCAAGCCACCACATCCAAATGGATCACAGCTAGGGATGGAACTAACCATCATACTGTGAGTGAATGAGTGAGTGAGTGAGTGAGTTTAGGTGCTGCTTTAAAGGAAGTATTCCCCCTCAACCATCACTGGGCAGCGTTACACACAAAGCTGTGTGAAACATGAAAAAAATGGGCTCATACATGCAAGCATGGATTCACCATATTCTACCGACTGGCCAGTTGTGTTGGCAAATTCACATCACTGCTATGGCTGCTAATAGGAAGCTATTTTGAATGCATCTTCTTTTCAACATTTTGCCTCATTGTGAGCTGTTCTGAACACCAGAACTTGAATGGATTGAATGGTCATTCTCATTCAAATCAACGTTTCAGGATGGTCAGAGCAGTGGCCATTTTTATGTGTACCATTGCCATGGTACCACTGGGCTAAATTCTGACTTATGTCAAGTTGCTGAGTCTCTGAGGCAAGTGAGGTAAGATATTTTACAGTGAAGCAGTACTCAAGCTGTGACTCCTGCCACCACACATAGCGGTGGTGTTTTTTAAGCAGGTCAGATAAAAGGTTTTGACAACTTTGCACAGGTGAGTAGAAGTGGTCCTAGTTGGTTGACGTTATTGTTGTAGCGGAGGTAACGTTAAAGGATAATTCCATTTTTTTTTTAACCTGGACCCTATTTTGTTAGTGGTTACAGAGTTGGAGTTCAGAAAGCGTAGCTTAGTGTTATCTAAAGATAAAACAAATAAACAATGGTTCGTGTTTGCACATTTCTGAATTGTGCCAACAGAATAGGGTTGCCAGCTGTCCCATATTAGCCAGGATGTCCCATATATTTGGCTAAATTGGTTTGTCCCATATGGGACCTCCCTTGTCCCATATATTGACTGCTACTCTGTAATTGCCAGTAGAAGGCACTCTTACAGATTCTAGATCTGATACAACAGCAGTATCAACTGAAAAAAAAAATAGCTGTGTGCGGATCATGCCATGGTTGAAATTATTCAATGACAGCCCCCCTATGTGCATCAGTTGTATGTATAGCATACATGCATAGACTAGTGTAAAGCAGACTGGGTGAGTCATGCCCCTATTTTCCTCTTTTGCTTTTTTTTTTTCTTTTTTCTTTTTTGCTGAAAAGGTCCAAATTGTGATTTCTTTGATAATTAATTCTGAGGTTTATTCGAATAAGCTTACATAATGATACAGTTTTAGTAAAGCTATAGACTATATGAAATATACACATTTTTGCCTTTCAGATTGAATAAGAATATGAATATACACTATATATTCACACAACACCATACCCACACCACTGTGGCTCGCCACTTTTTGACCCATATTCGCGCAGCTTTCGAAGGCTATCGTTGTTGGGTTGGGACATGCTGAAGATGGGGCTAGTTGTGCTACAAATGGATACTAACACTCCTGTCCGGACACTGTGCCTCACAGACCATCAGGTCTGCAGTGACTATTTGGACTATTTGGATCACCACTGAACAGCTGCAGACAGAGTGAATAATGTTGTCAGACACTTCTAATATTAATCTGAGCCTGTCAGTGGCAAAACAAGCACTTTTAGTGGACATACTTTGACACAGAGAGGTTGCCCCATTGGACAGCCAAGTTTTGCGGTTGCCAGTTATAGCGTTCTCACTCAATACTGGACCGATTCCAAAATATTTTGTTCCTATTAATCATTTAGACCCAGATAGAAAAGTGGGTCCAGGTTAAAAAACAAAAACAAAAAATGGAATTATCCTTTAATCAAGGTTCCAGCCGGTATCTGTTTTCACCTACATCCAGTGGCTCATTTCCAATGGTTAGCAATTTGTGTTAGCTTAGCATAAAGACTTGAAGTCTACAGGAGTTATTAGCCTAGCTCTGCCAAAATGAAAAAAAAAAAAAAACTTACAGAAACTCTGAAGCTGTCTTATTTACAAAATGTATCATGTGTTGCACAGTAATGACTACCATCTATTTTTTTTTTATTAATTTCCTAATTAAAATTCCTTTACAGCTCTACTGAATTGACTTGTCACCATAGCAACTAACCATAATTGCCATTTTGTTGTATACCAGCCAAATGACCACAGTGAACAGTGCAATGACTGTTCTGTCCATTCAAGTTCTGTGTTCTGGGCACTCCAAGTTGAACATGTCTCACCTTAGATGCATTACATCAGAACAAAAGAGATGAGATGAGAAAGGGATCATCCTCTTCTTCAGATTAGATTGTTTTTTTTTTAATTTCATTTTTCTTATTTTGCCTTTGTTTCTTTGCATTAGCTTGCTAACACCCATTGACCTCATGTGCTCTCTGTTACTAGGGACACTTATAGCTTTGTGTTTGAGCAGACCTTTTTGCCAGTATGAATAACCGAGAGGAATAGTTCAGCTGTGCCATGTTACAGGTCTGTTTACCAAAAAAAGGGATTCAGGATAAAACTGCATGTCCACATCTAACCTTCCTGATTTAATGGTCAGACACTTTAGCTACCTCTCTAGAAACAGTACTTAAAGGAATACTCCAATGTTTTGGGCTAAATACCCTTTTTCACACTTACCCGGAGTGAGACAAGATGTTCAAAATCATTTTCACCTCTGAACGTCCACTGGTTCGGTTCCTATGGGTAGCATGTGGTGTTAGCTTACCATAAAGACTTGAAGTCTATAGGAGTCCTTAGTCTAGCTCCATTAGGGTTGCCAACCGTCCCTTGAAAAACGGAATCGTTCCGTATTTAGAAACAAAAGTCCGCGTCCCGTATTGATCTTAAAAGGGACGCACTTTGTCCCGTATTACCGTGAGAATTAAAAATAGTTTGTAAAATGTCAAC
>OMKZ01056555.1:17119-27166 GCA_900302535.1 Neoniphon sammara | reverse complement strand
AGGAAGTGGGACAACTAGCCTAATGAATGAGCAGGAATTGTCTTGAATGAGGAAGTCAGTGAGTGACTTGAGTGACCTAGCAGCTACTCACTGAACGAGACTGAATGAACTGTTCTCTCAAACTGGAACGTCTGATCAACAAATCGATGCAGTTAAATTACATTTCTGTAGCAATGTGTTAGGTAGGCTTACATAGCCTACCTACGTATGAACATGGGCTTTGTTACTTAAAAAATATAACATACATAATATACACAGCTTGAAAACAGTATTGAAACATTACAGCCTGTTGCCTTGAATACCTGACGAATAAACTTTATAAGCCATGAAAAGCATTAGAGCAGTCAGTGGTTGTGGCATTTTGTTGTTATGCAGTAACATATTGCAGTAATGGTAGGCCTACTGAATGAACGAGCAAGGACCGACTGAATTGGACTCGAGACTAGTGATGGACAGACCGATTCTTTTCACAGAATCGGTTCCTTCAGGTTGATACAGGTAAATGTATCGAACCTCATGATTTTTGATACTTTCTGCAAAATATGGCGTCAGTGTCTCCGTGACGCTTCGGTATAGTACATGAATGTTCAACAGCTGGTGCTGCTCACCCCACAAAATGCATTATAGCAGTCATCATGTATACGTTTACATTAATAAAGATAAAATATTAATTTTAATGCAATGATTCAACATCCCACTTGTATGTAGTTAGGCTATGTAAGCTCAATACGATGTTACAGAAATGTCAATGATCTGTCGTTCTCTTTGAGGGGAAAGTCGCAGACTGTCTGTTGAGTTTAACTTGAGTAGTGATGGGCAAAAATGAACGAACGAATCTTTTTGAACCACTCTTTTTAGTGTCCGGTATGTAGCGGGTCAGCCTGTCGAACGGACCCCACAAAATGTTGGGTGGGCAGCACTAGCTGTTGAACGTTTATGTACTATAACAGAGTGTCACGGAGACACTCTGTTATAGTACATATTTTGCAAAAAGTATCAAAACTTGTAAGGTTCGAAAGGTTCGATACATTTACATGTATCAACTCCAAAGAAAAGATTCTGTAAAAAGAGTCGGTCCGCCCACAACTAATTGATACTTGGTACAAGTGTATCAATAATGTGTCGTAAGAGGAAATATCGCACTATATTGTATTATTGATTTACTGTTCAACTGTTGATTATAAATATGTACATAGCTAAATATGTTTATGATGGTGAGACAACACACAATTTAAAAAAAATCACTTGGAAGTGAAGGCAGCTGATCAACTAGGGAGCTAAAGAGCTGACAACTCATTTAAATAAAGTGACCATTAGCTTTTAAGCAGGGCAGTAATTAGGACTCCATGTCATCGCTACAAATTGACTGTACACAGTCTGTGCTTGTTTTTCCTACATCCATTCCAGGCCCCATAGAAAAAACTTCTCAAAAACACTGTGAGGCTCCCTGCAGGCTGAGCGACCTCCACACTAGCAGAGAGCATCTGACTGCCATCCCTCTTCAGTTTATTCCAGCCCACATGGCGCCCCCTGTGGTGAACACTACACCCCTCTCTCCCTCTTTTTTTTCTCTACACACACACACACACACACACAAAATCAGCTTTGTTCCCTCTCTCTGTCAGCCACCCACATTTAGTCATGAGGGACCAGTGCGTGCTTGCACCTATATATGTGCCATTTTCTTGATGCAACATTTCACCGTGTGTGTGTGTGCATGTGCATGTGTGTGTGTGTGTGTGTGTGTGTGTGTGTGTGTGTGTAATGCATCAGTATTGCTTTAGCACTCTGCAGTGCTCCTTACAGAGCCTGGGTGGAAATCCCTTAGTTTAGCAACAATGCAGTCCAGCCACACGGAGGGCTGCAAGGAAAGACTCGCATTCATCTTAATCAACACCTGCCTTCTGCCAGCAACAGCCAAGGAAAAAGTGCAAGTCATGAGGGTTTGTGGGCATTCCCTCTTCCTTCCCAATGCCGTCACTTTTTGGACCATGGATCAGTCTGCATCTGTTTGTTTATTTGTGCATCCAGCCATCGAGGATCAAAACAAATGATGCATCTCACCTCTGTCTTTTAGCATTGTCAAAATGATTCACACTGATTCCAGGTCAGTGTTGCGAAGTGTAAACATCAGTCCCATCTCCCGTAATGTAGATTGGACTGACACGGAATTTGGTGACATGTCCAGCTATCCTTGTGCAGCAAACTTGCCTCGAGGTCCAACAATGTCACATTCGATTTTCTTCCCTTTTGGATTTCTTGAAAACAAATTTCCCTTTTGATTTACTGATTCCCCCATTTATTTAATGGTTGACTGCATCCTTTGTATAATTGACCAATGGGACGCCACAAATGTCCAAAAGGCTAACAGACAATGCAGTTGGCCCTGCAAAATGGATTTTGCATTGGTCCGTAACGTGACCATTTTTCCTATTTCTAAGACTTGTGACTGATTGACTGAGAAGCTGACTGCATCATTCATCTGGGACAGCATTTTTACAGGTTATTTTTAAGGTTTATTAAATGTCACACAGCAGAGACTTACAGCAAAGCTAGGAGTGAGAGAGCATCACATGAGACCATAGGTCATGACCCCGATGGCCCATGTCCCCCTGAGTCACCAGGCTGCCCTTCCTCCCTCTCTTTAAAGGCACTCTGTTGTTCCTTTCTGTTTCTTCCTCAAACCTGCGATTCTTGTGTTTCTTTTGTTCTTCTTGTGTCATATGCTTTCTTATCTCTTTGCCAATTTTTTTCCTCTGTTCCCGTTCATCTCTCCCTCTCTCTCACATCACTCTGATCCATCCTTTAATCGGTCACTGCCTCCCCTGCTGTCCACTGTGGCTTGACGAATTAATCCTTTTCTATTCTGTGCTGCCTCGTCCTCACACAAACTACCCGCCCAAACACACACACACACACACATGTCTGCACACACACATGTATGAGCACATAATAGTGATCGACTGGCATGTATTTTTAATGGCCAGTACAAATACTTTTGCATTGAAATTGCCAGTAATTGATATTTTGTGCCAATTCTCAAGGTTCTCAACCAAAACAATTCCTCATGGTCAACAATTTAGGGAGTAAGAACAACAGTAAGGGTAACATAAAAAAAACAATCAGTGGTTCTGTATATAAACTCAGACTTCTGATGATTAGCTGAAAATAGTCAGATATGACTCATATGAGTTTTTGACTGCCAACATTTTTGGGGCTGAAGCCATGTATTTTGTATCAATAGTCAGTATCCATAAGTATCCATAACCACATGCACAATCAACCAATCAATCAATCAATCAATCAATAAAGAAATCCATTGTATTATTGGGTTTCAAACTCTCTATTGAAACCCATGAAAAAAACTAAGCACCTCGCCCCTCCATCTGCTGCTGGCTAGACCTAAGACAGGGAGGTGTGGAGGGATAGAGGGTGGCGCCTCTGACCTCTGTGGACAGGGGTTGAGGGAGGCGGTGAGACAGACAGGAATCCATTCATTCCATGGCGACTAAAGGTGCTGGGACAGACAGGTCCAGCTGGACGGAGCCTCACCCAGGCACTATCTATCCGTCCTCATCAAGCCCAGTCTACCTCAGCCTCAGCATCTCCAGTCTCCGTTATTCTCCATTCCCTCCCTGAATATCTCCCGTCTTCCCTTCATTCATCACTCACAACCATCATCCCTCCATTCCTCTTGACTGCACAGCGGGCCACAACACAGTCTGGCTCCCAGCCTATTTCCACACAGAATCCATTATGTCTCCCCAGCCTCTCTTTATCTTCATCCACCAATTCAATCCATCCAGTCACCCATCCAACCAAATATTCACCAACTGCCTGCCTCATCCATTTGTGCTGATCACAGGGCTCCATAGCCACTCAGTCATTGAGAAACTGGGATTATCATCTAGGAGAGGCTTTGCACATGTGGGCTGGCTTTTCTCAGAAGCTCAGAGAAGAAGAGCAATAATGCATCCTTTTCTTTCTACCTCTACCAGAGCCAACATTGCACGGTATATTTCTTTTTTATTTTTCGCACCTTGAGGCACAAACAGCCCACACCCCGCTGTTGAGCGGCATAAGTGGGATTACATAAGCGCGATAACTAGCGGAGAGAAGGCTGGGCGGCGGGGGGACATTAGCTGCTCAGGAGTCTGGGGGAGGATAAGGCAGGAGATACCCACCGCAACATCTTCTCTGCTTGGTTGGCTCCCCACGACTGGCTCAGTATCAGCCCACTATCAGCCTGGGGAGGAAGGGAGATGGGGAGGTGGTGACGGCGGCTCAGAGGACGAGGAGGCGAAGGAGGAAGGAAGGATAAGGCACGGATAGAATAAGACCACGGGCTGATTAGGGGAAGCGACTGAGAGAAGCAGAGGGGAGAAAGGAGAGATAGATGGTGGAAAGGTTAGAGGGAGAAAGGGGAGCCGAGAAATGTTCCATCCCTCTGGTCATAGCCCCGCTGAAGCCAGGACAGAGATGTCAGGCCACATCCTGTCTGCTTAGGGAAGGGAGGGGAACTCAGATCAAGCAGCAGAGAATTAGACTTCCAGCGACAGCCCCTTATCCCATCCCATTTCTACCTCTCTCTTTCTCTCCGTCTCTTTTTTCCTTGCTTCTCACATCACCATCACCCTCTCCCCACCCCTCTGCCCTGAGCATCCCTAAAGCTATCTCATATCAGCACTTGATTCTCCTCTCTTTCCACAGGCTTCCCAAAGGCCGATTCGGTGTCCTTCCTTCGACCACAGAGGGACGGAACATGGCGCCGACCTCACAAGGTCAGAGAGCTCGCTTCCATCGGATGAAACCCTAAACCTCCCCATTTGTCTCAGTGCTCTTCTGTCCCTCTTTCGCCCTGCCAAAGCTCTTTACTGTTACTTAGCCAAAGCACTCCACTCTGTGCTTTTGAGCCACAGTCAGACAATTATCCTCACTTTTCACGAATCATAGACATTTTCCCTGGCTTGAATCCCACTGAAGATGCCATTTTTCTGTCACTTATCTGAGAACATGCTAAACTCAGAGTGTCTGACTTTCTAAATTTTAACTGACAAAACACAAAATAAATCCAGATACTGGCCATGGTTTCCCAAAAGCTCCTTAGCACTAAGATGTTCTTGTCTCATTGGTTTACAGAAGATAATCTTTGCTCTTTTGGAAACACTGTGCAGTCGATATGTATAAAGGAAAACTCTTGTAAATCCAATCTGCAAACAAGACATTACAAGTCAAGTGTTCTTTTTTGCAGTTATAGAACCATAAAACCTCTTTCACTTACCACTCATCTCAGCGTCTTTTCCACTCTCCTTGATGCTGGGTAAACAGTTTTCCAGGTAAACTCCATTGTGGTAACACCGATCGCCCTCACTGAGCTGCGGTGGTGGCTCCCAGCAAAGACAGGGTGTTTGCATGATGCCACAGGGCCTATTAGAGTTGCTGGATGCCAAGCAGTCCTCCAGCCACTGGCACAGCATCTGACAGGCGGCCATGCTGGGGTTGCGCTTGCCCACCACCAGGTACTCTGTTTTGAAATCCCCGTCGCCATCCGTCATGGCTATACCCACTCGTGGAGGGCCTTTCCTCATCTGGAGGAACTGTTTCCCGGCCTCCAGGAAGGCTACGGGCGTGGAGGTGTCGCACAGCCTCACCACCTCGTCAAAGCTCTCCATGCCCAGGTAGGTGCGTGTGGTTTCTAGGAAGGAGTCAAACTGGAAGGTGCGGAGCTGCAATGGCACGCAGTCCTCGGTGGGCTTGGTTACCTTGATGAAGATGGTGTAGCGCCGCGGGTCGGGGTTCTGCAGGGTCCAGGAGCAAGGCACCGTGGGGAACACTGATGACGACAGAAAGAAGCCGAAGAAGCGGCTCTGGACCAGTGTGGAGCAGGAGTCCGACTCAGGCCCTGAGGGGGCTGCGTAGCACCAACCCTCCATCAGCAGCAGAGAGGAAATATACAGCAGCAGCACTGGGAGCGGCCGACTGACCCGGCCAGGCATCCAAGAAACAAAGCTTGTCATGGTTTTAAGAAGACACACAGGGTAGGGCTTCAAGGTACCACAGGTTGGTAGGTGGCTACTGGCTTTGACTGGACTACAGGCCAGGCAGGGTTTACGGGGCTCCACGTTCAATTATGCAGGGCAAGGGAAGAAGAGGAGGAGGAAGGGGAAGAGGAGGAAGAGGAAGGGGAGGAAAGTCGCTTTCAGAGATCCAGCGATCTGCCCATGGCTGCATCAGCGGACCCGGAGATTCAGAAGAACCTGCGAAACGAAAGTGACAAGATATGAATTAGACTCTTATCAAACAACTGAATGGGATTACACTGGTTCTATTTATCTCCACAATGAGAAATCTCCATCAGCTGTTACTGTTTGCGCAGTAAACTGAGAGTGACTGCAATGACTGGGGCTTGCTCATTCCCAGAGAGCAAAACAAGAGGAATAGAAGCAGATGGAGGGAGCGAGTGAATGATTTAGTTAAGTTTTTGTTCATTACACAAGTTCAGATTGGTCTCTTCCTGAGAGACAACTGCTTTCCTCAGATGTCTGCTCTCATATTTCATCCGCCAGCTCATTAATTTGTCCAATTATAAGACTATTAATTACCAAAAAGGGAACACCTGCAGTCATTCGTTACTCCACTTTATCAAGGTTTAGCTACAGACAGCAATGCCATGATCGATAGTGTTCTTTGCTTTTACTTATTAAAGGCAAAACAATTACCTGCTGTTTTGGCAGCATTTTTCACTTTTTGGCTCATTTCCCTGGTTACACTTCTGTTTTACATTACCTATATGCTGCGTCCCCTTGCATAGTATTATCATTATAATCAGGCTAAATGTCACTGAAATGAACTCATGACCTGGAAAATACTTTTTTGGATGGTAACTATCTTTTACATAAACAATTTGGTCTTCTAGCACAAATTGTCTCGTTTCTGCTGAATGCACTGACTGAGTGAATCGCTGCTCTTTAGGGAACTCGCTGCCTGTTGTCAAAGTTATTACATTAAAAACAAAAGCCAGATGTTGGTTCCAAAAAGTTGATAGAGCTCAGTTTGTGTTGCTAACTTATAGAATCATATTGACAAGGATCTCTGCCAGCAGGGTGTTTGATGGGAGTTTTAATGGTGTCAAATGCAATCTTATGAGCAACAGAAGGTAATGCAGCTTTGAATTATACACCACAATGATCTTCGCGGGCAGAAAAAATGGAAAACAACAGAGATGAGCAAAGTAACTTGCAAATACACAGGACTACAACATCAACTCTTATGTTTTTTATGAAGGCTGAGGCGATTTTGATAAAAATAAGTAGCACAACAGGGTTCTAAAATTAAAAATTAAAAATATTAATGCTGATCATCAGTTCAGTTGAAGCCTAAAAATTCTTTATAGAAATCTTAACATCCACCCATGAAACTCCTTTAGCGAGTCCCATGGGTGAGTGTTTTTTCTCATCAGAATGGGTTTTTCTTTCCAAACAAACTTAATCAACCAAATTTAATTTAATCAAACTTTGCATCTGGCCTCATCAACAAAGACATTTTTCTGTTTTTGATAAGAAGTTAATATATTCCAGCCAGCCTGTTCAAACAACTCAATGGCCTCACATATCACAAAGTGGAACAGTAAATAGACTAATGGCCTCTGGTATGGTTTGTATGTAGGGGTCTTTAAAGTCACAATGAAAGGAAAATTGAGATCTTCACCTTGATAGCTCCTTTTCCATATCATAAAGTACACATCAATGAATATAAAAAATCAAAAAACAAACAAACAAACCAAAAAAGAATACACGTATTTTATGGCATACTAGTAGGTGATACATTAAAATTTTAACCAATAATACCATCATAGATTTTTAAACAATTCCCCATCCCTTCCATCATATAAAACCTGTGGCTTCACAAGCTTTAAAGTGGAAGAAAGACATCAAGGTTGAGTCCTATAGGCTGGAAGTGATTCCTTTTGGAGAATCCCACATTTCTAACGGCTCAAGACTATGCAAAGGCATTGCGTCACTGCATAGCAGGAAGGGACTGTTCACACTTTTGAGCAGTCCCTTCTTGTGTTACATCTTTGCTCCAACATCCTGTTTGAGCCAGAAATACAGTATGCTGGATTAAGCAAATTTGCTCTTTCCTTGTGACTGTAATTGTCTACCCTGGGGAGTAGGTGGGCGCGGAGCTGCCCTCCTGAATCTATCCTTTATCCAGCCGGCCTACAGCCCTCTCAACGGGAATGCAGTGAAATTCTGGAAGGCATTGAAAGAAAGATGGTGGAGTCAACATTGGAACAAGTCCTATTGTAGAAAAGGAAAGTACCCTGGCAATCAATTGTTGACTTGTAGTTGACTAAATATCATTGTGTGGACAAACCCAAAGCTGCAGCCAAGTCCCTCTGTCTAATCTCATTTACCACCAAAACTACAAAACATGCTGATACCTACTATGTTTCTGATGTCAGCAGGTCAAATCTGACAATTCAATGATACTGAATGTCCCCAAATGTGATTTTTTTTTTTTTATCTTTTAGCTATAGATAGGGCTTTCAAATAGATATTATGTTTCTTTTGTTTGATCTTGTCACTCCATTATACCAATAAAAACTACAAAATAATATTTGGACCCTCCCTTAGCAGGACAGCAAAGACTGACAAATTAATTGATCGACTGCATTAGTCTGTTTATTGTTGCAACTTTTATCTGACATGCTCCTTTACCTGCATATTGAGTGCATATTGATTTAGCACTGGTGCTGAAACCTGTGTAAATATGTTGCCATCAGTCCAATATCAGTCCTAGATTATGGTTATATAATCTATAGACATGCTGCTGCTTCCACTCTCAACACCTAGACTCAGTTAATCATTCTGCCCTCAGATTCATCACTGAAGACCCTTATGACACTCACCATTGCATTCTGTCTAACAAAGTGGGTTGGTCCTCCCTGATATGATAAACACTTGTATCTTTTCATCCATAAATCCCTTATTGGACATTCACCACCCTATATAATATCTATGCTGGACTGGACCACAGGACTCTACCAAGCTTGCTCTACTAACTGTCTTATGCTTCAAGTCCTGCGGGTTTATTCTGAACTTGGAAAATCTGCCTTTATTTTTTTGTGCACCAAACACATGGTATTACCCGCAACACATCCTCAAGACTGACACTCTCTCTAACCCTGGATAATTCAAGACGATGATCTCAAACCACTTCTCCTCAGTGTGCAATTGTTTTCATTGTGCAGTTATGCAACTGTCTTTTTAAAATTTGTTTAACTCTGCATATTTCTTTGTATCTCGACATCATTGCAAATGCGGGAAACCTCAATGATTTTCAAGGCTTAAATAAATGTTTGAATGAATGAATGAATGAATGAAAAAAATAAAGTTGAGACAATGCTAGTGGTGATCCATAGCTGATTCCAGCATCTTTTTGTGAAATCGGGACCTAAACACCTTTCTGGTATCAGTTCAACCTTTTCTAAGGCTCCTTTAATAGGATTTTTCCCCCATGCCACATTTGTGCGTTTTGGTGGTTGACCTGAACTTGGCAGCCTTCTGCATATTGCTGTCTTTCAAATTCTGTCTTTACTAGGGATGAGAATTGATAAGATTTTATCAATACAAATGCCATTATTGATTCTGCTTATTGGTCTGATTCATCATCGATTCCCTTACTGATACCTGATCAATTTTCTGGGGGCAAAAAAGTAGGCCTTCACAGGTTTTCAGCATCAACGCAACTGTTTTATTATCTCTGAGTCTGAACATAGTGTAGAAAGCACAGGTCAGTGCCTTCAGTGGAGGTTACAGCAACTACACACAACCTCAGTGTGTGACCACCATGTCTGCCTGATAACATTTGTACATGTTAAAATAAATTACACTGCTCCTTTTCTTCAAAAGATATTGCAATACGCAACTGTCAGAAAAAAAAGGAATTGATAAGCTTGGAGGCGTACAATTCTGATGGATCGGACAATTTGGAACCGGTTCTAAACTGGAACCAGTTCTTGATTCCCATCCCTAGTCTTTGCTC
>OMKZ01056555.1:5000-17059 GCA_900302535.1 Neoniphon sammara | reverse complement strand
CTCAGCCTGACCGCTCTATAGCTTTGCCTCATGCTTTAAGTGTCCAGGGAACGCAACCTGGACATCTTTTACCAGATGAGTGTGACAGTAATGAAATTAATGGAGTTTTAACGGACAGATAAAGAGCTACTCTTTATTGACAACTCCGCCTCATCCATTGTCGGCTCACGGCTAACCACCACTGCCTTCTCCTCCTCCTCCTCCAACCTGCCATTGGAGCCTGATCGCCCAGTAGGCAGTGCTCCTTGGAGTTTCCTACACATGACAGGCCTCCCCTCATTACTAACACTGAGCGCTGCCCACCCCCACACACCTCCACCACCACCACTATCGATCTCTGTGTTTGAGAAGGTAACAGATAGAGAGTGACTATTAGGGTGCTTTTATCTAGTCTGCCGCAGAGGTGAGTAGCGTGGAGATTTGAGCTGGAGCTGCACAGTGACAGTGTGCTGAATGAAATCTGACATTTGGAGACAGAAAGAACCTCAAGATTTAACTTGGTGTTTCCTGTCAATCAATAAATCTATGTGCAGCATTTTCAAATATTGATGCGTTCTTGTCAAATGTACCACCATGAAATAAGATCAGTGTGACTGGTAGCCTCTATTACATCAGTGGTAGTCATTGCCGATGTTCCTCAAAATTAAGATTCCCATGATCCCTCTTGATTCCCGTTCCCCCTCCTTCTCTGTGGCATCATGGTCTTTACCGAGTAGGATAAACATGTTGGAGGTGATTCTTCCACTGGAGTTTCACCCATTCCACCATCTGCCACCGCAAGAAAATGCAATGGCAGATGGTGGAATGCCATGGCAAGAACAGCTTTAGCTCAGCTTGTGGTGGAAGAACAGCGCCCTCTCCCTGTTTTGTGCCGGAAAGCAATATCCCTCTGTTCTGTGACGCAGGTTGGTATTATATTTACTGGAATGTGCACAGAGGGCAGCATTGCATCTAACCATAACCCAAACCCTAACTAACCCTAACCCTTATTAACCCCAAACCTGTCTAACCCTAACCCTAGGACTAACACTAACACTAACACTAACACTAACACTAATCCTAACCTTAACCCTATGCCATGTAATGCTGCCCTCAGAAGACATTCCAGTAAATCTAATACCAATCTCCTTCTGTGACACAGCACTGTAGAATACAACCCAGTGGCACACAATGTGTAGAGGCCAGGAGGGGCTGCCAATCATCTTAGCTGTAGTCTTTGGTTTGTAGTAATTACATTAATGTCTCAAAATGGACAGATTAATGATGTATTAATATTGAAATGATATATGTAGCACCATTAAAATCCCAGAAATTGGAGTTAAGAGGTGTTCACATGACAACAGAGAAATGCACATTCATATTCAGTGTGAAGAAGTAGTACATCACCTCACCGTTTTAGTATTCTGGAGCTGTGGAATTATTCATTCCTTTTAGCCTGTGGCTGTAACAGCAAGCAATTAAGAGAACAAAGGTGCTGCATTAGCCAGCAGACTATAAGCCGGAATCCATGTAAACATGTCCAACAGGCTGGCTCTGCAAGTCAGTCAGAACAATGGCTCCAATCACAGCAAAACAGGAGAAACACTTTCTCGGGCGGAGATGAAGAAAGAGACAGAGAGAGTCCTGATGAGAAAATGATCGAGTTGCACGGAGCACGCCTGTTCATATCCACAGCACCGGGATTACAGGCTGATTAGTGGAGCCAAAGAGGGACCTGCTTTCACATTCATTACCAAACTAGAAGACAAAAAGCCAACGGAGCTGTGAGAGTCTACTGGATTTCCTCTTCTGTAAAGCACAAATTGCATACAAGTACATATCTGCGTCAAAAAAAGATTATTTCATGGGCTAAAATCATTTGGCAGCAGCGTGAATTACAGCACTCTGGCGACCTTCTGATGTTGGATATTGAGTGGTTATTCAGTCCGTTCCATAGAAGTACCAAGCATCAAAGTGTCCAAAACTGCAGGATTAAAAAGTGACAGAAAAGAGGAGATATTTGAAAACTGCAAGAAAAACAATAAGGGATATAAATGGAGAGAATAAAGACAGCAAAAGCAGCCAAAAGAGGATAGATTAATGAAAGCGGGATTCCACACTAGTGATATATGGGGCTGATATTTGCATTTTGTTAAAATTACATATGGACCAGTCAGTGAAGGTTCCCTCCTGGCCACAGCTAGTCAATATGTTTTTTTTTCTTTGTTATTATTTTTCTTATGTGACCAGAGAACTCCTTCCCGTCTGGTGGGAGGATTTTACTCAACCGTCCGTAAAACCTGCAGTGAAAACCTGCCTCGCTCTGTTTTAATTAGCTGTGAAGCCGTCTGAAACAATTTCATTAGCACGGCTTTCAGTGGAGAGTTTTCGTATCCCATGATGGTCTAAACGCTGCTTCGGAGGCTTTTCTTATTCAATCCAAACATATAGATATCGGTCTGTCAGTCGAACCCTATAATGTATATATAAGACAAAAAGAACAAAGATAAAACAGTGGAATCAGACTCACTGTTATTTTTTAAATTTATGGGTGTGAAAATAGTCACATTAAAGATACTGAATTATGGCGTAAATATCAATTATTGGCACCTAGAAACCAATCAAAAATCCTTATCAGTCGAGCCTTTGCCCACACATGCATTTCTCCCATACGCTGCTTTAAATTTCCCTATTTTGAAGTATTTCTCCCTTTATTTTGCTGAAACAAGAGGGAGGAAACCGTGCAGATGCCTCGCCCTCTTTCACGACAAACTGCTGCTGTTTCCTTCCAGCTGCACCCTGACAACTGGGACAACAAAACCTGTGATGTCTTGCAAGGCTCCAGAAATTAAACAGATAATCATCTGTCTCTGCTGATGAATGTGTTTACCATGGTAAATGTCAAACCTTTCTATTAAGCAGAGAGAGAGGGCACCGCATGCACACACACACACATACACACACACACACACACACAAATGCGCCCACCATTATTTGGATGCACGTTTCATTACAGCTCCCACAGAGCTCAATGGGAAGCCTCACAGAGATAGTGGAGAATGTTTAATTGATGAGAACCGACAAGGAATAAAGTAATGAAACTGTAATGCATTGTACAAGAAATTGACGACATTCAGTAACCAAAATAAGCATTCCCACTGAGCACTAGACATGATCTCAATGTACAGTAAGGCCTATGCTTTAGCTCTCTTATCGCCCAGTATCATTTTGGCTATGTAAGACCAAGCGATAAATCCTTGATTCTATATTTAAACAATGCAGCTTTAAAAAAATGCACTAGAGAAATCCATATGTGCATGTTTTATTCTGTCATATGTCTCAGAAGACGTAGTCTAAGATATAAAGGCATTCATGAGCAAGTTTTGTAAATAATCCTTCCAGCATGGTGTGAGGATTTTCCTCAACAGTCTGTAAAAGCTGCTGAGAAACCTGCTGCACCTGCCTTAAGGAGCTGCTGACCCCCCTGAAACTTTGATTAGTCTGGCTCTCACTGGGAAGTTTTAGTATCCCGTGATGGTCTGAATGCTGCTTCAGAGGATTTTCCTCCTGGACAAGAATAAATTATGTACTAAAGAACTAAATCATTTTTAACATGAAAATGATCAAATGTAGGAATACTGAATACCAGTGAAATCTGTGTCAGTTGAAGGATTGAAGCAGGGGCGTTCCACAAATTTCTGGGGCCCATGTAAAAGCCAATTTTTGAGACCCCCACCACCATATATATATATGGTGGTGGGGGTGATATATGATGATATATATGTTTTTTTTATCTTCAAAAAGTCACATGTGGCCATGTTGAAGCTGGAAAGTTTCACAAAATTATGTAGCTAATGTGTACAGCAACTTATCAGCACCGGTCAAGACCATTTTCGGAAAAGAGGGAGCCAGCAGGGTCTGAGGCCCCATTCTTATTTTATGGATCCACAAGTCAGTTTGTAATCTGATTTATCTTTGCTAAATATCCATACTAAATTAGTCTCCTTTAAATAAAACTGAAAACAGTAGTTCAAAATAAGCTTTTCAGTTTCAGGTCTTAGGAGGGCCCCTCCACCTTCGGGCCCTGGGTAGTCAGTCCACCTCTTAGCCCCACTGGGAAAAGGAGAGGTGCTAAACTGCTTAAATCTAACTTGCTGTGTGGATTTCATGTCAGAGTTAACAATGACATAAAGGAGGAATGCCGGGAGTTGCGCCTGTTGCTGTGAATGTCTCCTCTGAACAACAGCAATCACAGACATGTTTGTGCCAAGATAAAACAAGCTTTTCACAGCCTGCGTTAAATAGCGCGTGCAATCACTGAGTCAATAATTACTATCAGTCTTGATAAATAGGAATTACCATAATCCCCTCCCAGTATTTGTCACTTTGACTGGGAAACTTCCATACTACAGTATATATGCAATGAGGCAAATGCACAAAAAAGCAGTGACCGCCCATTGGTCTAATTATAGTCACTTTTTAACACCAAAAAAGAGTTTGTGATGGTGCAAAACACTAGTAGATCTGGCTATAAGTGTGGAGAGCAGGGTTCCTACACTATGTCAAATGTAAAAGACTTTTCAATGACTTTCCATGACTAAAAGACTGAATTTCCATGATCTCTTTAAAGGTACCATGTTATTTTTTCCTTGACCAACATTTTAAAAGCACTTCAGAGGTCTTATTTAAGTTCATCATTCTGTTTTGTTCTTAAGGGGAAGTGAACATATCTGGCAAATAACTACTTAATGACTTAATGATAACTACTTAAAGGCAGACAAAATTTCATGATTTTCCATGACTTATTGCAAGAATTTATTAAATCCCCTGACTTTCCCTGTCTGGAATAGACTTTTCAAAATTCTATGACTTTTCAGAAATTCCATGACTGGCGGGAGCCCTGGGAGTGGAGAGATGACAGTGTCTCCAAACAGTAAAGGCTCATGAGTCCAGGTGAATGTGTCATATTTTAGGCTTATTGTATAGAGTGGTCATATTGTAGGAGCTCAGCAACTCCAGCTGCACCGTATGTACTTTTGCCCTTGAGTGTGAAATGCAGAGAGAGACCAAATTATCCCATACACAGTGCCTGATGTCTGTATTGAAGTGGGTGCTATGTTACACATGGCCCTAATTGGATTTCACCCAGATGAGAATTTATGACATGTGCGACCCTGGATTACTGTCTCACACCACGAGCAAACAGCACAAGTGGTTTTACAAACACATTAATGGGCTGTTAATGACAAACAGATCCACGGCTTTGTTGGACTCGCGCTTCTGACGCTCGCCACGGCGATCACAGTAGTGGTTCACCCCCAAATGCTCACTTTGATGCTTTATAGCAGCCAGGAGTTTTAGAAAAAAGATTAGAGTCTGTGTGTGTGTGTGTGTGTGTGTGTTATGGATTTGTCTTATCTCTCCTTCCTAATACCCATATCTCTCAGTGGGCATGTTACTGATGGCAATGCGACGGTCTTTTTCTCCACCAGCTATAATTCTACGTATAATGGCCGCTTTGTTCTTGGACATAATCGCATTAATACGAAAGGCAATTGCACTGGATAGTAAATCAAATCAAGACAGATCACATTCAGATGAAATGAGTTAATAATAATAATAGCTATGTGTTTGCACAAAGAGAAGGGGATTAAAACCACGACAAGACATCACGTGATTGAAAGCCACATTAAATGAGTTTCCATCCAGCCTTCCATAACTACAAATTCCTGAAATGGTGCAAAAAAAATGTAAATTAGGTGTGTTCTCATTAGCTGGATTGAAGTGAAATTGGCTTCTTGATTGTCAAAAAAATGCCTCAAAGAGTATTTGAGATTCTTTTGTATTGAATTGTACTGGGCCATTTTTTCAATTTCATTTCTCATTTGAAGACAAAAACTAAGAAATCACTTTTGCTGAAATTATAATATACCTGGGAATGGTCATACAAGCATGATGGAGACTTGTATGTTGGAAATATTAACAGAAGCCTCAGAGGACAGATATTTTACAGGCTATATAAACACCAAAACAATCACAAAACCAAAACCATTTTCTGCTTCAAGCAAGAAAGTATAAAAACAGTTCTGCAACATTTCGATTAAAGTTGACTGTTCTCTGTCAATACAGCTTTTTTTGTTCAGTACATCACAGTTCACAAAAAAATGATTGAATTGGAAACCCAACTGTAGTTTGTCACTGCTTTCACTGCAGTAAAGACCGGATTCATGTTCAGCTTCAAGTTAAGTGCTGCTGAGCTTGAGAAGTGAAAATGATGGTATCCATTATACCACAGTTAGAGATATATGGCAGTATAATTATATGGTTAACCTGCTTGTGCCAAATGCACGTTATTAATCAATTCAAAAACACACACTTCTTTGCACGTGCAAAAATGTATGTGACACTGATGCATTCATACACACATTTACAGCACATACAAATATTTAAGAGTAAAAGTATGAATGCACTCCTGTAAAGATGAAAGAAGATGCACGCACACACACACACACACACACACACACACACACACACACACACAGAAACACAAACACACAATGAGCAGCAGTGACTCAATATAATAGCCATTTATATTGTGAAAATGACCTAACGAGCTAATGTGCCAAAATGCGTGACCTCACAGCCTGATAGAGACTCTGCTGTCACACAGACGGCTCTTTATCCCAATAACAGCTCAGCACACAGCTCTGAAATCAGACACCACCTCAAAGGAAAAATCCAATCCAAAAAACACCTCAATACACAAAGAGTCTTCAAAACCACTATTGATGCACTTTGCATTTCTGGGTCCATCTTGTTATTTGGTGTATTTTCTTATTCCATGAATAACTGTAGACAATGCGATCGCACATCAAGATATTTCCAAATGTTTCAGTCATCTAAAACACTTATGGCAAACATTAGGTTTTGGTGTCAGTAACAAAGAACAAGAGCTTCTTTCTAGAGTGGCCATTTTGCACCAACAAACAATAACACAGAGAGAAATCCATCGGAGAGGAAGCAGAGATGGGACTCTTGCTGAGACTTTCTCAACCGGAAAAGAAACATGCTTTTTCTCTTACTATTGCTATTGCCCCATCTACACAAAGCCGAAAATTCCCTAACCCTAACTTCTCTGCATTCTGGATAACAAAGGAAATCACTAAGTGAGGTAGAAGTGGTTCATGCGAGTTGAGGTAAAGTAATAACAAAGTAAATTTTAGCACTTGATCACAAATAATTTCTGAAATCCCAGATTGATGATGCATAACAATGGAAGCGGGTGCGGAGTGGATGGTATTTGTTCTTTAATATTCCCACTTTTACACACAGGGCTCCCACACTGTCTTAAATGTAAAATCTCCTGACATTTCCATGACTTTCCATGGCTAAAATTCTGAGTTTCCATGATCTATATAAAGGTACCAAGTCATTTTATTTTCCTTGACCAAAATTTTAAAAGCACTTCAGAGGCCTTATTAAAGTTCATCAATTTGTTTTATTCTGAGGGGGAAGTGAACATATTTGGTGAATAACTAGTTACTGATTTTTTTTAAATTTAAGGCAGACAAAATTCAATGATATTCCGTGACTTAGTCTAGAATTTGTCTAGAATTCTAGACTAGAATTTATTAAATCCCCTGACTTTCCATGTCTGGAATAGACTTTTCAAAATTCCGTGACTTTCCAGAAATTCCATGACCTGATGGGAACCCTGTAACACAGGAAAATGTGAGACTGCGATATGTACGGGGGCCCTGTGATCCTGAGCTAAGAAAATGAATGAATGAATGAATGATTAGACAGATAGGGAGTAGATAATGAGCTTTTATTAAAAATGTCCGTCTATGGGAAGCCCTTAACCTGACTCGAGCATGAAATGTTGCTCAGCATGCTTAGCATGAATATGTTTTATAATTATTATTAGAAGTAGTGGTAGCAGTGGCAGTTTGAGCAGTAAAAATATTTAAGTAAAATTAGTTAAAAAAAATAAATAAATAAAAATATCGGTTGTACATCTATAAATCTCAAAATATAATCAGTATCAGTAGCTTAAATCCCAAATATATCTTTATCAGAATTGGTCTTCAAAGCCCCATATCGGTCAACATGTGTGTCTTCATGAGTGTGAGAAAATCTGCCTTCACACCATTACATGTCAAACTGAGAGCTCATTGCAGTGTGAAAGGGTTTGTGAAAAAAAAAACAATGTGTGTGTTAAGCAAGCCAGCAGACATTCAGGCTAAATTATCCCACAAACTATTTTAGGCAGTGAAATGGGATTTCACAGGTTGTGTTCCTGGGGTTGTGGGATGCTACCATCTATTTTTGGGTTGGGTATGAATCATGGTAATTCAGCGATAGACGATGGAGAAAGCTTGTCGCACGCAATCAGCCTGTAAATGTTGCAGATAATTAGCCTTTGTAACTGCGCTCATTATGGAGCCACACACACACACAAACACACACACACGCACACACACACACTCCGCTGTTCCCTTTGTGAAGACTCCATGAGGTAGATCTATTTCACTGTCATGCACCACGGGTCTACAGTGAATATAGTGAAGCATCTCTGTCAGAGTCTAGAGAGGAACAGCACTAACCTGTTCTGCTCTATCTGAGAGATAAGGACTCAACAGTCAGGATCCAGGCTATTAAGACCAAACACAATTTCTCCTTTGCTAAGAACCAAACAAACAAGGAGACTTTGTAGTAAGTAGCCTTTGTTGAAAAACAGCTTACTGCTCCAAGAGCTGCTGAAAGGAGCTCCATCGATCATCATCGATGTGGTGTTGACACTTCTAGTGCTCCGACAAAGGCTCTTATGGAGCTTGAAACCGACATATGTGCAGGTTTTACAAAGTTTTAACCTTTTGAATGCCGCCTGGAATCCAATTTAAGACTACTTTTCAAGAGGAAACAAAGCCGGCCAAACCAGATAAAAGTTGTGAAACTCCGAAAGGCAGAATAAGAAAAGAAAAAAAAAAAGACAGCAGGAAATTAATTGCTAGGGGACATGAAGTCCATCTGTGTTTACTAAAGCAGACAGGATGCATATTGTACAACTAACCCTGTTCTGGATTAATCAAGCACAAAGAAATCTGTCATTACATGAAAAGTACCTCTAATGACCAGATTTAAGGCATTTTAATACTTTTCAAACTGGGCAATTTAAGACTTTTTCAGGCTTTTTATGAACGTGCAGATACTCTGAAAATCCTTCTATTTTGCCACGCCAGTATAAAAGCTTTTAAACTTACCCACAATTTCATTATCCCTCTGACATCTTAAAAGGCTGCTGTCTCTACAACTCCAACTTTAATAAGTTACTTGATACAAAGACAGACCTCCTGATTTGTTCGGTTCTCAGCATGACTGCTGCCCACTCTGAGCACCTGATTATGCACTTGGACTACAAACAAGGTTCCCACTGTGGGTCCTGATGTAAAATTTGACTTTTCCATGACTTTCATGACTAAGTAAGTAGGACTGCTTCCATGACCTAAGCATTTTATTTCTTCCTGGCTTGTTAATACAGTTTTTCTACGGGTTTTCTGGTTTTCGCTTCAGTCCTGGATGGTCTGACACTTCAGTCTTGGATGGAAAACCAGTGCAATGAAACAATGCGTGAAACAAATTCTAATATATGTTGACGCAAGTTGTAAGACACATTGATCCATCCCAGATAATTATGATATTATTCCCGATATCCCCCAAGAATTGATCGAATCTGACTTTCAGTATCTGAGAAATCCCATCTCAAAACTGCATGATATTTGCAGGAATTCCATGCACTGGTATAAATGACCAAGCTAACGGTCCTTGATTCATTTTTCTGCTTGTTAGAAAGTTCAGCATGTCCAGGTGCTAATGTATCAACAGAGTTTGTAGTAATTTCATTAGGTCTTTTATTTAACTGCCATGAAATTGAATGAAATGTCTGCACTAGCAAGCTAACCTTAATAGGCAAACAGATGGCCGTGCTGATGCTAGTTTCACTGTAGATGCACCGAAAGATTGATTTTCACATTTTACATTTCATCACATAACTTGTAGAAGTGTTTGACTGGCTTGTAGAAAATTCATTTCAAGTTCACTAGCTTCCTGTGGTCCTCGAAGCCTACAACATAGGACTGTTTGATTTAGGTTCTGCCTAATGTTTCTTCACTGGAAGCAGGTGTAATCCTTTGCTGATGATGTTAACATTAGCATAGCTTTTCTGACACAGGCTTTGTTAAATGTATGTTAGCAATAACATAAGCCATTAAGTTGTAACAGTGAGTTATTAATTTGAAGAAGTAAGCTTTTATCCACGTTTGTTCATAGTTTCTTCTCTCATTGAACATTAACTGTAATATTAAGTTCCAGAAAAAAACAACTACTCAGTAGTAGAGAAAACATTTAAACTTACATAATATCATTTTAAAAACCTTTTCCAAAATGAAAAATGACCATATATGCATCTGTCTAGAAGCTTAAGAGTGTGGCACACTTAAAGTAAAATCTGTATTAACCTGTCAGTTCAGACCTCCCATCTGTGGTCGCAGTCTGCTTCGAACTGAATCATGGTTGGATCGGTTGTTGAGTGAAAGCATTTCAACAGACAGCAAGGAAATTAAGACACTAAGACAGCTAATAGTGTGTTGCTGCAGCACGTCTCTGTGTACTTGCCACCTAGCATATGCAGCAATTTCATGCCAGCTCTATAAAGTCCTTGAAAGCAAAATCAGTGACAGAGATCAAAATGTAAACATAAGAACATTAAATCGCCGACCTACAGAAACTTCAAACTTTTTTTTCCCCCCTACAGCCTATTTATGGCAGCCTTAGCGCTGCATTCATGCACTGCTGCTACCTAGCATTCACCATGTAAATATCAACAAGACTGGGTCAAAACCTAGTATATGGCTGCACTGTGTTTGTATACTCTGTTCTTAGAGTGCAATAAATTTGGAATGAACTACAGTCAATGTCCAGGGGTAAAACAAGAAGAAAAAATGGGAGACAGGAGAAAAAAACTGACCCGGAGAGGGGGAAAAATAAGGGCACTGAGTGCCAGCACCTCTCCCCTCTCCCGGCTGGTCCAAAAAGCAGAAGCTGATCAGAAAACATGGAGGCTGCGTACTGAAAGATGAGCAAATATACTTATCAAACAGAGGGAATTAGAAATAAAGGCCTCTCTCTAATAAAAGCCTGCCTTCAATAAAGGCCTGGTATCCTCTGCAGCTAAATAAAGACCCCGGCCACTTTTTGAGGAAATATGGTATGGCTGTCGGTGTGGGAAAGAAGCCCATAAATGTAAGTGTATCTTCTCAAGTAATGCAAAAATTGAAAAATCCATTGGAATATCTTAATTAAATGTAGATGTGCAATTGGTTCTTTTTGACAAAAATCGCTTTTCATAATGTCAAGAGAACCTTGTTTAAACAGCGATTTGTAAACGCGACTCGAGGACGTAACAGGAAGCTGTTCACAGTGATTCAGTCTGAAAGAGCAACAGCCAATGGAGAAACTCTAACACGTGGCCAACCAATGTCATCACTCAGTCGCTCAGTCAGTCACAGACAGACATCTGCATTTGTCCTGGTACTTTATGAAGACCACAAAAGCCCCTTCCTCCCCCTCAATAAGCCATTTGTTATTGTCACATCTGAATCTGGTTGTTTTTGTTTCGGCAGTAAGTGCTTTTGTCTTTCATGCCAACATAGCACCTTTGAATTGAAAGTGAAAACATTTATTATAATGTAGAGATGAGCTGAGTCCCATGTGGTGCTTGAGGAGTCTGACTCTGCAGCCCTCTGGGATCTCAGACCATTAGGAAAAAAAGGCCTGGGAAGAAGGAGAGAGCCCAGTGAGGCAATACAGACCACCACTGTCCTGTGGTGGTAGCCACTCAGCTGGGCCCCATGGCTCTGTGTGCATGTGTGTGTGTATGTTTCCCAGGGTTGAAGGGCTCCATTGAGACGCGCTCTCCTCCTTTCCCCTCATTGCCATGCAGAGGGGACCAGCTGCCTACACTCGGCCATGACGGCTGAAATATTTACCACTCTGTTTACCAGGAACGTCCTGACTGACAG
>OMKZ01056544.1:12775-30275 GCA_900302535.1 Neoniphon sammara | reverse complement strand
GACACAACTATGCTAGTAGTAATACTAGTAAAACTAAGAATGCTAATAATAATAGCAATATAAATGGCAACTGTTAATACTACTATTAGGAAAATTAGTCCCCAGTCAAAATAAGCCACTGAAATCTTGAGTCAACAGGTTTTTCTGACACTTAAGCATACATTGAGGCAGTTGTTATCTTGATTAGTCTACTTTGCATGATTTTTTCAGTTTATTGCAATTTTGAGATCCATTAGTAGTAAAATCTGTTCAAAAGTCAAGCAAAATAAATGCTTTTTCTAGCCTCTGTGACTACTGCTACCACTACAACTGCTGACAACAACAATAATAATCATAGTAATCGTATCTATATTAATCCACGCCTGTCTGGATTCAGATGTCTATCTCATCACCTTCACATTTTCCATGCCCGCTTTCCAGATGAGCTCCTGCTCCCTGGATGAGGAGAGTTTCGCTTGTTGCTGTCAGCTCCTCCTGCAGCAGTCCGACCGCCTCAGAGACGGCTGGAGCTGGGAGCCGGTCCAGGTGAGGAGGTCCGGGCTGCTAACATCGGCTAGGGGCAAACGCTGCTTTTGCATGAATGCGTTCAGCACCGTGGGCTTTGTTGTCTGAGTGCAGGGCTCGGCAGAAGGTTACCTGAGGAAGACTACCCTGAGGTCAGTCACTGTCAGCTCCGGCCCAAACCGGTCCAGTCCATCATTGGATGAGCAGACTGTCAGTCACACCAGGAGAGATGAGCGGGAGGAGGAGGGCGCACAGGTGGAATCATATTTCATTTCCTGCATTTTCTGTTTCATAAGATTATTTCAACCTCATAGGGCTACAACTAATTCATTGTTTTTTTTTTACCTTCATGGTATTTCTGTCATTTCAGAAGTGCCATTTTCTTTGTCTTACTTTCCGACTCTGCACTAAATACTAAACTAAGTATCTCAGAGAAAAACATAATTAAACACCAATAACAGCACTTCTAATGCTCTTCAAGGCTTTAAGTTTTGGCATTTCAAAGCGTTTTCCAAACTTTTAAGGACTTCAGAATACCATGATGGTTAAGTACACACGGACACAGAGTAGGGGTGGGAATCACTATGTAACTCGCAGCAATATTTTACCCACGATAATGATCGTCTCACGATCCAGGCGATTCTGCAATATATGGAGAGATAATC
Organism: Neoniphon sammara; assembly: GCA_900302535.1. Taxonomy (NCBI): domain Eukaryota; kingdom Metazoa; phylum Chordata; class Actinopteri; order Holocentriformes; family Holocentridae; genus Neoniphon; species Neoniphon sammara. The sequence continues at coordinate 29,106 of OMKZ01056544.1, read as the reverse complement.
AGCAGTGATACCTGACCATATCTGCAACTGAATAAGAAAAAAATAACTGGAAAAGGCAAAATAAATTTTCAGTGAGCAGGAATCAGTCATGTTTTTCAGTGTTTTAATATGCACACCTACTGTACATATGAATGTTTTATGTAAAAAAAAAAAAAGTATGTATAAAATCCCATGTTGATTTAATTTATACAATTCTAAGCTTTTATATATGAATTTAATATAGATACTCATATTTAAATAATCATAGAAATATTTTTATATTATTCACAACCACATTAAAATGCATACATGCAGAGTGCCAGTACATTTAATAAAAATATCAATACTTGTCACAAGTGTATCGACAGCATATCGATTTATTGCCTAATGGATTTATTGTTCCATCCCTAACACAAAGTGGCCTCTACCACTTTCTTTATCTTGTTTTTTTTTTTTTTCCCCTCTTCCTCCTCAGACACATTCGCCTGCCCTGGCTGCTTCAGGCGACGCTGATGGCTTCAGAGGTGTCGAAGATGATGGTGATGATGGAGATGACTGGGTTTGCAGGGTACCCGAAGGCAGCAGCCAAGTATTTCAATATGAATATCACATCCTTTACTCCTGCAGCTACAGGACGCCTGTGCTGTATTTCCGAGCCTTTACACTGGGTCAGTTTAGTTGTATGTGTGAGATACATGTTTTTATTCCGACGAGCCTCATTTTGGGCTGACTTTTCCTCCCTTCCTGCTCTCTGTTTCTGCTGTCAGAGGGTAGGAGTCTGTCTTTAGACGAGGTGTGGGGTTCCGTTCACCCGAACTACAGGCTTCGACTGCAGGAGAGTCCCTGGAACGCCATCACGCAGCAGGTAAAAGAACGGGATGTTAATAGAACTTGGGTGCATTCACATGTTTAAAAGAATATAGAAGCTTGTATAAATGTCCACGTTACTTTTGGCAATGTAAAGCCAGAGAAAGTCACTCCATCCACATCTGTCTATCTGTCTGTCTGTCTGTCTATCTATCTATCTATCTATCGTGTGTGTGTGTGTGTGTGTAACCTCTCTTCTCCATCTCTACTAGGAGCATCCGTTGTTGGGTCAGCCTTTCTTTGTCATCCATCCGTGTAGGACAGAGCAGTTCATGAGCCCTGTGATGCAGGCAGCTCAGCAGGAACTCAGGTAGGAAGCCGTGTTTGTCTCACCACTCCAAAGAAGTAATGCATTTATCATTGCTACTTGCTTAATTGCTATATACTGTCATTAGTTCACTTATTGTTTCCCCAGGGGCAGACATTAATTGCTCTACTCACTGTATTTTCTACCATTTCTCATCAAAGTACTCTGACTTTTCTAATATACTAGCATAGTTAATAAAACTATGCTAGTATAGTATAATTTAGATTAACCATAAGATTATCACTAAGAGTTAGTGGTAATCAGTATGTTTGTTGACACCTTTTAGGGTACACAAAACAGTTTTCTCTGTAACTTGCATGATTTCTTGTTGAAGTGAACTCACTCTATATGATTTCAACCTTTGACCCACCAGCATCCTTTATATGATTTAGGTGCTCCTTTTATTTGCAGTGAACAGGGAAAAAATCTTTTCATCCTATCAGAATGAAATTTGACATGTTGAATAGGGGACACAGGTACATGTAGTATGACTTTACTTTGTTATCAACATTTCATAAAGTGCTAATATGTATAACATTTTTTTTCTCAGTGGTAAAGTCAAAAAGCATTTTTCTGTTTTATTCTATCAAATAACTTTATTATGGGCAGTTTACAGAAGGGTTTGTTAGTTTTTTTTTATTATTATTATTATTATTATTTACACATTATAGTATATTGCAGTAATGCATTTATCATGGGACTGCAAACGATATATATTTTTTAAATAAAGTCTCTTTAAATTACCAGCAGCATTTAAGTTAGATTGTTGTTAAGAAGCAGCAGGTTAATTTTTCCTTTTTTTCCCCTCCCCTTTTGTTTACTTTCATTTTGTTTAAGCCTAAAGGGCTGCCAAGCAGAGTATGTAATGTAAGAGTATAATAAGCTAGCGTAGTATGATGTAGGTATAATAAGCAAATGCTTCAGCCTATAATATTGCTTTACTTGCTCCTCCTTTGATGAAATGACTTGATATTATTTATTCAGCGTACATTGTATTGCAAGATTGTAAAGGACCAAAATAAAATTAACAAAACAAAAACTGAGTCACCATATCTCCAAGTTAAACTCAAGCATGTCTTTTTGAGAAAATACCTACTGAAGTTTTTTTTGGTGTTTGTAGCTAATTTTGTAGTTGGTGAACCTGACTTGGCTGGTGTAAAAACGTATAAATGAAGTTATGTGTTGACTCAGCAGGCCGGTGAACTACGTGCTGACCTGGCTGAGTGTGGTGGGTCCACTGGTCGGACTGGAAATCCCTCTGAGCTACTCCACCCAGTTACATCAGACTCACACAGCAGTGCCACCGGGGGCCAAGCAGACTGAGGCCTGAGGACTTCACATCATTCACCCCCCTCATGTAATCCATGAATATATTGTTATGCTGAGAACAGACTGATGCACATTGACCGTTGCACATTGTCAGTTTTTCTCTACATCATGTCTGGCGTTTTTGATATGAGGAACAGCTAGTGATGTACCAAATCTGCACATTCTATGCATAGAACCTACATGTACATGTGTAAAAAGTTTTTTGCAACACCTTGTCACTGTGATATACAGTATGTATCACCCTCTGTAGATCTGAAGAAGATGTGAGTACACTGCACTTTTTGCACAACAGGTACTGTATATAAGCTGTAAATTCACATATTTTCTCTATATTCTATATTCTTCTAACTTGCCGTAATTTGTTATGGTCTATTTTTCACTTGTTTTATCTTTGCTTTGCTTTCATATTGCACAGATTTTCATTCATTTTTTATGTCTCAGCAACTTCTGTGAATTTAAACACCCCCTTCATGCTTTTCATACTTTCATTCATACATTCATGCTTGAATATTCCAGTTTTAAAATTTTCTGTTGCATATGTTTAATACCTCAATTTTGCTCTTAACAGTATGTATTTATAGAACTATTTGCTGCTGGGAATCAATAAAGTTTCATTTGAATCTCTCCAGATTGTGTTAAGAGACCAAGTTCTCAGTCAGTGGACTGTAGGCTGGAACAGCAGTGCCAAAGTTTACACGCACAAAACAAGCTTGATTAAGACAAATAAAACAATGTTCAGCCCATAAGGACTGCCCCTTGTTCTTCAGCCATAACTTAATATGCTTAGTGAAAGAAGTGAATTTCATAGGTTTGAAGAATTTAAACAAAGTACAGGTATAGAAAGCTTATCAAAACAGTATGCAAATATCATTAAGTGTAATTCCTCAAAATTGTTGATCCTCATTAAAGTGCCTGTGTTATTTGATATTATAACAGGCATATCAATTGGTGGCAGGGATCTTACAGATCACCACTGTAATAATAGTCTGGAGACCAGCTCCCCAAATCAATTCTGATCTGGAAACCTTCCTTTCCTGAAATGAATATAAAGAGGGTGTGGTCTGAATATCACAGATTCCACAACAGATCCAAACAAAGTTGAAGAAATTAAAATCTCACACAGCTGCTATCCCTGTAACAACAAATAAAAACCAGACAGACTTATCCTATATCATTTATGTCATAGTTGCAGGCGGTCATTTAATTCACCACTCGTGATTTTATACACATATATCATAATATGTAATTGTAATGCAGCAAGTATTAATGTATAAACCTTGATTTAAAATGAAAGAGGGTGATTTACAGCACACAACATGAAGAGGGTGCTGCTCTTCCAACACAACCAGAGCTAAAGCCTCCAGCGTTTCTGGCAACAGGCAACGGTTGATGGGAAATGTGGTCTTGATTTTGAGAAACACTATGATCAGAGTGAGATAGAGGCCAACACTTGTCTCCATTGTGGTCTCAATTTCTTATGGTAACTATACCGAAGAATCACAGTACTTTATCAGTACTAGATGCTGATGTTGACAATAAAACTGCACCTGCAGCAGCTTCATCCCAACATTTCCTCTTCTTTCTGCTTTTCTGTTAAGCAAGTCAGCTTCAGATTCTGATCAGCACTCCACCCAGCCATCTACCTTTTAAATAGCATAGTGACTGGCTGTAAGTGGAAAGAGAGAAAGGCACGCACACAGAAACTGACCACATCCATATATCAAGTACAAGTGAAAAGAATTCAGTGGCAGTCAGCATTCAGGCTTGGTTACAACTATAAATGCCACACATCATTATTCTGAATTAAAATCATAATTAACTATTCACTAGACCCATTATATAACCTATTATAATGTATAAAGTAGCAAAAACGATCTAGGCTTGTTGGATCATGGACTGTTGGACACGGACAGCAACAGATAATGTAATAATATAACTATGTAAAAAAAAAAGCATCTATTTTATGGGGCTAAAAATGTAAGATGGCCTGTTTATGTTAAAATAAAAGTGACTAATACTGAAATAATTAAGAATGTAATGGTAAGAATAGAGTCATTTTACTCTTTACATTAGTCAGTTATTAGTTATTAGTTATTAAAACATAAAACATTAAAACAACATTAAAATAACTTATATGGCCACTTACGACACAATTATGATATTAATGAACATATTTTGCAACATTGTCAACCAATTTAGAGGGGCATTTTATTACATTCTTATTACATAATTATTTGATCAGATGTGACATTATTTTTCCTGGAGCTATTTGATCTTTACATTGATGATAGCGTCCATTGCATTATGTTAGCATATTTAACTCTGAATTGGCAGCCTAAAATGTAACTATGTCTAAAATATGATGCAGAGTTTATGTGACATGTCTCAGGTTTCCCATCCAATGATTACTGATGTTGATCTCTACTGCATGTTGAAAAAAAAGCATCTTAATGCAGGATGGTTCAGTTCAGAGAGAGAAGAGAATGGGAAAGACAGAGAGGGCAAGATGAATCAAGACAGGACATTTTCAGTGAGAGAGAAAATAGATCCATGCTTTTTTATACATAATTGTCAGCCTTGAATGAATTACATAACATGAGAGCGTCAGCTTGGAGGTCTATACCAGATCTTCAACTCAGCTCTGAAAGAGTTGTAGGCTGACAGTGGTGAATGGGGTCAGAGCCATCCTCTCTTTATCTTATCTCTCTTGGCCGGGGGGTGGGGGGGTGTCAATGTGACAAGTTCCTGCATTATCAAGTGTTGGAAGAGGGGGATGTTCCTGTAATGTTATGGAAAGATGGCCTGGTTCAGGTCAGTAGGGATGCAGAGACATCATATGGGCCTACTTGAGTACTGTGAAGAGCTGAGGAACTCCTCTGTGATAGACCTCAACAAAACAGACAAGAGGTCGACTTACGCTGCCATCTGTTCAGTGCATTTTTAAAGGAATACTCCCATGTTTTGGGCAAAAATACCCTCTTTCCGACTTACCCAGACTGAGACAAGATGTTTGATACAATTTTCACCTCTGTACATCCACTGGTCTGGTTCCTAGGGGTAGCATTTTGTGTTAGCTTAGCATAAAGAGACTTAAACCTTACAGCAACTCTGAAGATGTCTTATTTACACAGTGCATCATGTGTATTTGAAATACATGCCTTGGAAAGTGTTTTTAAAAAATTCGAGTCGTTTTTCCCCCAAAGCATGTATTTCAAATACACATGATACATTGTTAATTTTTTTTTCACTTTGACAGTGCTAGGCTAATGACTCCGGTAGACTCAAGTCTTTCTGCTAAGCTAACACAAATTGCTGAGGTGAAAATGGTATCGAACATCTTGTCTCAGTCTGGGTATGTCAGAAAAGGGGCATTTTGCCCAAAATGTTGGAGTATTCTTTTAAGTACTTTAATATATATGTAAGACAGAACTGTTCTGTCAGATTTAAAGAAACTGAACTGACCACAGGCTAGCTTGCTACCTTTTGTCGGTCTACACATTACTGCAGCCTAGCTAGCAGGTCTGCTGAATATGAACACACTTGGAGGTTTACACCAAAGTATCCAGGCGTCTTTCCTCCCCCCTAATCAACGTAATTCAAATATAATGTTTGGAAATCTGCCCACCTTTGCGCTGTCGTGGTGCAAAATTTGTTACAATGTGCATCGCAACCATTAATGTAGGTTATTCCATAACACTTGCAAAGTGGAGTGATGCATAATAGTAACGACCGGAACTAATTGTTGCATAATGTAATTTGTAGAGCTATTGTAACTACTGTAAAAACCCTTGCTCTCAACCTTCAATTCTGTTTTTATACAACAGTTAGTTCCAGTCAAGTGATTTGATTGGACAAGAGGCATTCCCTGAGTGCTGATACACAGCATAACAGCAAGTGGTGAGCAAGTACACCAGCAATACACACACACACACACACACAGTATATGTATGTGTGTGTCTGTGTGTGTGTGTGTGGGTCTGGTTTTGCCTACTTTCTGGGACACAAGCCAGACTTAAGACCGTTATTTGGGGACGCTTGTCCAATTGGGGACAAGAATCAGTGTACCCAGTTAGAAAAAGGCTGATTTTGGGGTCAAAGGTTAAGGTTAGCGTTAGGTTAAAGTTGGGGTTAGGCTTAGGGTTGGACTAGTAGTGGTTATGGTTAAGGTTAGGGTAAATCTCCAGGAAATGAATGTAAGCCTATGTAATGTCCCCTGAAGTGACATAAGTAAACGTGTGTGTGTGTGTGTGTGTGTGTGTGTTGATATACACATCTAGTCACCAATACATGCATGTGTATTCACATACAGCAGTCCCATGATAAATGCAAAGAGAAACCACACAATAACGGCAAGAGTTTTTATTCAAATCTTTCTGAATTTGTTGTAGGCATATGTCTGGTTCTAAATTGATATTAGGAGCAGAAGAGGCCCCAAAAACAGCCAATATTTAAGGTGGTATTATTGTAAAATCAATATATTTGTGTCCAAAAAAATAAATAAATAAATAAAACCGAAATGGGAATAAAGATATTATTTAGAGACCCATACAGAAACTGCAACCTGTAGCTGGTTGATTTGTTAAACATAAACATTAAAATTCTGATTTAGAATAGAGATGATCTCTTTGGCAAAAGTTGCTGATCATTTTCATTGCTCACCTCTGGAGTGAGTGGTTTGAAATATGTGTGATGTGTACTGGCCCAAATTACAGAGAGCCAAAGGTGAGTTGCACCAACTCATTATCATATAAAGATGTCAGCTAGCTGAGAAAAGGACTTGCTGGATATTGAAACACTTTTCAATCTAACTTATTTGGGCATTTAGACAGAGGGGAAAGAAGTCAATCAGCCCGTATTGACTGACTCTCTTTGTATGGCACCTCTGGGAGTTTGTGAGACGGGCCGAGGCACTTAGGATATTAAACTAGATGCCAACTTCAGTGGGCCAAAGCTTTTAAGTGATGCCATCAATTAAGCGGCATTGTGTGCATGGTAGCGAAGTCAGACAGAGGGGCAAGTTAGGTAAGAAAAGCCACCACTGCCAGCCAGTGATGTCATCCTACTGAATTCCCACTGCTACTGACAGATCAGGAAAAACCTCTCAAAGTCTGTGGGTGGGTACAAGCTTTATTGACCTTTTAAGTGAAAAGTCCCCCCTTGGATCCTTTTACACTCATATCTCAATGCATCTCAGGAGTTATTTTGTGATGAAATTTTACCTTTTTTGGTGTATCCAGTTTTCCTTAACCAGCTTTGGCTTCTTCTTCAATTACTGACTTAATGTGCTTCCCAGAATGACTTTCAATATCCCCCAACTGTGACAATTTTGCAGCCAGTTTCCATAGAGGTTTGGGAGTAAATGAGCTTTAGTGATCATATTAGACATTTTTGCCATACCACCTCAGTGGGCCAGCCAAGAATACTGAAGTTCCTTAACTGAGTCCATCAGTCCAGCCAGTAGAATCATTGTTGTCACTATGACATTGTCATTTGTGTGTGCTTGTTTTCTGTTAACTTTGGGAGCCAATTAGGAACCAAACCACCTGTAAAATGGATGGATGTCTGAAAATGCAATGACTTAAAATGTTATCACTCAAACAAAATCAAGTTAACATACAGTATTTGATTGCATATGTACATAAACACATAAATCAACTTGTCAGCAATGATCATGACATCCCACACGATTGGTGCAAATTGCCTTGGGTCTCTGGGTGTAATTTTTTATTTTTATTTTGGACATATGATGTACGGTGTCTGAGACATTGCTGCTTGAAGCTAGGGGACTTTTTGGCCTGTTGGTAGTGCTGTGGTGGGCCAATCAGTTTAATTTTGTAGATTCTGGATATCAGTGTAAAAACACATCATTCCCCACTGGTTAAAGGAATACTCTCATGTTTTGGGCAAAATACCCTTTTTTCTGACTTACCCAGACTGAGACAAGATGTTCAATACCATTTTCACTGCTATATGTCCATTGGCTCAGTTCCTATAGGTAGCTTAGCATAAGTGAAACAAGTCACTTTAGGATGAAACATTTATATCCTGATGGCAGTGGTCTCCTCCAGGATGACAATGCCCCCATCCACAGGGCATGAGGGCTCACTGAATACACTATGGCCTTTACAGTCAGCAGATCTCTACCCAACTGAACACCTATAGGAGATTTTGGACTGACAGTGCTCTCCACTACCATCATCAAAACCACCAAATGAGGGAATATGTTTTGGAAGAATGGTGTTCCATCCCTCCAGTGGAGTTCAGAGACTTTAAGATTCTATGCCAAGGAAGCTGCTCTGGTGGCTCATGGTGGCCCAACACTTTACTAAGACTCTTTATGCTGGTTTTCCCTTTAATTTGTCACCTGTCCATGTATTTTAAAGGAATACCCCAATGTTTTGGGCAAAATAGCCTTTTCCCGACTCACCCAGAGTGAGACAAGATGTTTGATACCATTTTCACCTCTGTACTCACCTCTCCACTGGTTCGGTTCATATGGTTAGCATAAAGACTTGAAGTCTACAGGAGTCATAGACACAGCCTAGGTCTCTCAAAGTGAAAAAATAAACCTTACAGCAACTCTGAACCTGTCTTATTTACACATTGTATCATGTGTATTTGAAATACATGTCTTAGAATAAAACAAACAAACAAAAAAAAAAACAATGCTGAACATATGTATCCTTACGTCTGTGTTCACTGATTTCCTTAATAGGGCCATTTTAACAATGGAACAGGTTATTATAAAGTTGATCCTGGCACTAAAATTCAGAATATCTAATCCAGACAACTTCTTTTATGCCTACCAGAGAATAGGGGGGAGTCAGCAAAATATAAACTCCATGTCAGCTTTATGACCAGTCTATTGATAGTTGGTTTTATTGTTTAAATGAGGTAATTATGTGAGGTTACCGACATGGTAGCAAGATGAGTGCTGACTACTGCTCTGCCACCTACCAGCTAATTGCCACAGAACACTGGGGGACGGGGGTTTATGTCGAGTTTATGTGGTCGGCATTATGAGGTACTTGAGATGAGTGATAGATCAAGACATCTCAGGTGTCCTTGGGATGCCCCACACCAAGCAATCATCACCACCCATAAAAAAGAAATATGACTTATAATTCCATAGCCATATATCTGACTAAGTGGATCCACTCACAGAACAACCATTCTCATATTTTGTTCATTTTTGAGAAGCTTGCTTTAATTCAATATTCTAATCATATCATTTTGAAAACTGTTGATTAAAAACAACTCACATGCATGCACAAGGCAACTAGAGATGGTTGACTGTAATTCGAGTCTTTCGAGTTACCTTTCATTAATTGTGTCAAATGTCCTTCCCTTTGTCTCACCCACATCCACTCCAGATAACATGGTTTAATGCAGATTTTATGCAGAGAGAACATGTGCAGTATATAGTTCAATATTTTTCTGTTCTCATGTGATAACCACACAACTTTTATTTATTGGTTTATTTGCCAGAGACAGTGCACATTAATCAACAGAAAGACTGTAAATGAGTCTTATGAGCCTGAGAGGCTAATTTTCATCTGTTGTCCCTGGCCAGATGTTTAAAGGAATACTCCAACATTTTGGGCAAAATACCCTTTTTCCGACTTACCCAGACTGAGACAAGATGTTTGATACCATTTTCACCCCTGTACATACTCTGGTCTGGTTCCTATGGGTAGCCTTTTGTGTTAGCTTAGCATAAATACTTGAGGTCTACAGGGCTCAGTAGCCTAGAAAAAAAGAAACCTTACAGCAGCTCTGAAGCTATCCTATTTTGTGATAAAGTTTTATTGGTGAATGGAAATACTGACCCATCCAATGCTTTCAGAGCCACATTCTGTATCTTTTGTAAACGATTAAGGATGTTTCATATTAGGTATGATTGCTCCCCTTTCCACTCCCCCGCAGCTTTCAAATTAGTCATGTTGTTCTGTACCCAAGTACACTGTATATCTAAATATTCTGATACAGTGGGTGGTGGTATGCACCTAGTTGGTTTACAGTCCGCCAATAAACACAAAGAAGAGGCTTCACATTCTGAGTAACATTCTAAATAGCAGTCCACTTCTGTCTTTTGGTACAGTAGTTTTCACACCTGATGCGAACCATAGCTGGGTATACATGAAGCGTACTTGAGACCACCTTTTCAAGTGGACTTGGGCATGGTTCATTTATCTGTTCTTCGGTACGGTACACATAGTGTTCACACTAATCAAACAAACTGGACTTTGGGGTCAAGTGTACTCAGATCCAGGCCAGGGTCCGTGATGTGAAAGCTTTATAAAAGCTATAATAAGTAAGGTTTTACCTGTTCTGTAGCACAAAATGACCAAAATATATCTTCAAGTGGTTGATGAGGTTGTTGACCAATGACACAACTACTGGCCAGCTGCTAAGACTTCTGCCTTTCAAATCTGACTTTCTAGCTTAGTTATTTAGTTATTGACATCTTTGGTAACTGTCAGATAAAGCTAGTAGATACAAAATGAATCTAAAGTAAAATAAATTTGTCAAGAAATAACTGGGGTTACTGGGAAGACTTTTTATTGCCATCTTTTTATTTTCTTTGCATCTGGAAAAAATCATTTGGTAATGTTTTTTTTTTCTTTTCTTTTTCTCTGTTGGTTGTTGATGGTGACGTTCAGAGGTGACGAGGTTCAAGCTATTTGTCCAGCCCTGATCCTCTGGATGGTGGCTAGAGGAAAGATTAGGAAATAGAAAGAAATCTCATTAGTGGCCAGATTTGCTGCTAATTCCTGTACACATTTCCAATAAAATCCTCTTTTGCCAGTCATCCAAGGTTGGAGCCTCATGTTGTTCCCACTAGAGGCCTGGATGAAGGATTGTTCAGATGACTTGAAATTCCCCCTGAGATGAGAGAGAAAATCCAAATGGTGTAATGGAGCTGTTGTTGACAAATGTGTTTGCCAAGGAAAGAAATCTGCATGACTCCTGATACTACTGAATTTTCAAAATTTCCAACCCTAAACTGTGTAATGAAAAGACTCAGCAGTATCAACCAGACAGGTAGAACATAACATTTTAAGGACAAGAAAGAGCAGATTACTTTTCTGGTTTCTGCACACATCCCGCTTCTGTACCTTGGGATAACCAAATCATCCCAAATCCTCAAAAAGTTTAGAGTTACTCAGCAGGTAAATTTTCTGTTGTCTGTGATGAGATATTGTGCTTGGCTTGAAATTAAAACCACAATGAAAATTCTTGTACAATACAGTTTGTTGTGCTGCTGGTGCATGATCACTGGTCCACATAATTCCGGATGCTACAGCTGTGTATAGTGGCAAGACTACAAGGCTAATCTCCATGCACTGAGGCTGAATTCAATCCAGGTACTGCTGTTTTTTCACAATTTTCTTTCATCCATTAATGCCTTTAATATTGAAAGAGGTTTGACTGCTACTGCACCTTGCCTACATTTTTGTAAAATGAACGGAATAGTGAATACATTGGGGGCATTTTACGGTATTGTTTCTCTTTGGCTCTCCTGCCAAACAAATGTGATCTTTTGCCTTAATCGTGTTTTTAAGTAGCTTTTCTCAAAATAGTGTAATCTTGGCTCAGCATGCCCATAATAATAAACCATTGTGATACTGTTCAGGTTAAAACGAGAGGCAACAGCCACAATCAGAACGTCTGGGGTCTGTTCCAGGGTCAGTTAAGGTCACCGTCACCTACCACATAACACTCAGTGTTAAACCAGACATTGATCCATGATCAGTTCTTGTTCTGTGTTCATGAGGGTTGTCAGTGGAGTTTTGAGAAATGTTGTTTCTTAAAGAAATACTCCAATGTTTTGGGCAAAATATCCTTTTTTCGACAAGATGTTCAATATCATTTACACCTCTGCATGTCCACTTGTTTGGTTCCTGTGGGTAGCATTTCATGTTAGCTTAGCATTAAGACGTGAAGTCTACAGAAGTAATTAGCCTAGCTCCATCAAAGTGAAAAAAACAAAACAACCTTACATCAACTCAAAAGGTGTTTAATTTACACAATGTATCATGTGAATTTGAAATACACATCTTGTATAAATAAGACAGCTTCGGAGTTGCTGTAAGGTTTATTTTTTCATTTTGACAGGGTTGCTGTTATCTACATATATGAAATTACCAATTTAAAATCAAAAGCTCACAAGGGCCCCGGTTTTGCCATAACATTGACGTGAACAGTGTATGTATGGGATGATGTGTACAGGGACCACCACTAAGACATCCTAAAAGCAAATGTTCTCACCCTAAATGAAAATTCAGTCATGTATTCACCTCCATGTCTGTGGAAACTCATGTAAAGTTGGTATGACCACCAAACACACAGCTCCATCTCAGCCTTCTCCCAAACTATTAAAGTTGACAAAGTGAGTGTTTTTTTTTTTTTTTACAAATACAAAAAAAGTCCATCAAATGTCCAATGTCAAATTTCTTAAAAAAGGCAGTGCAGCATAATCTGAAGTGTTTTGTAATAAGCAATTGTTCTTTGGGTCCAAAAGTAAGTAAAATATCCTCTATTATCTCCTATTTTTTCCTATAATGCTCCAGAGTAAACACCCGTCAGTGACCAAGCAGACACCAGAATTTAATTTGGGTTAATATAGAGTCAATCTATGGCAGCTCAATTGGAAAATCATCTCTGGGTCTCTGGTAGATATCTCTGTTCTTCATGCTTCTTTGACAATTAGCATAAAACCAAAAGTGAAAGAATGAGAACTTGTAGTTGCTCTTATGCTGGATTAGTTTCAATAACATCTACTAGCAGGCTTGTTTCAGGGATCAGGGAAATACATGAAATATGACAAAAAGAATGTACTTTCAATAGCAGATCTGTTACCAACAGAAGCATATTTCTTTCCTGAGTCCATTAAATCAAGGGGAAATGTCCCATTAAAAACAGTGTCAATGGTCATGTAACTCTCTGTATTTTCCCAGTAAGGTGATTTGCTTTTTATTGACAATCAAAACAGCCAAGTGCACTGGTTAGCGTAGTGCTACGAGCTATCGGCCACAATGTTATCTACCAGAGATACAGAGATAATTTTTTCCCACTCCTCTCGTCAGATATTACATAAAGGGGGCCAAACATGAGAATCTGGCCTAGTGCACCTTTAACTTAAATACAATGACAACTCTACGTAACTAAATAGCCAGCCACAGCGCTCCTGTGTCCATTTCTATGAGGTCCCTATGTTGAACTCTGATGTCCTAATCAAAGACTGCGGCTGAAGCTTTTCATTCTTTTATTGCTAGAGAATGTTCCTGGTTTCCCTTCAAACAAATGTGGATATCCATAACAAAGGTAAAATTTCTTACCATGAAGGATCATGGTGTTATGGGTTTATTAAAGAAAATATTCTCACATTCCTCCTGTAAATCACAGCACCTCCATTCCTCTTCAAAGAAAGTACCATTCTTGTTCTTGTACCACAGTACCATTCTTGTTGGCATTTAGCACAGCACGACAGCTGAACTAAAGCCAGTTCACTTTCAGTCCAGTCAGTTCAAATGGAAAGAGTAATTAATTTGAATTCATGATAAGGCATTCTCAATTATGTTTTAATTATGACAGTATTCACATGGCAAAAAATTTTCATTTTTGAGTTCGATGCAAATCTGTTTCTGCATAGCCTAGCCTAAACAACACCTCAGGGCAATTAACACTTAATGTAATGAGATGCCTCTGGACAACAACTGTCCATCAAAGAAATCAGATTTAAGCTGCTCTCTCTCTTCTTTTCTCTTGGTTCCATCTTTTGTTCTCTGTCTGTCTTTGTTTAACTTTGGAAAAGGGGTTACATTTCTTTCCTCGGTGCTGGATGGAAAGGAACCGATATCAAAAATGGACTGAGGTGCTGAGTACTGGGACAGCGACAAGATCTGGTGAGTGAAAATAAATGATCAACACTCTCATCTCCTTCAGAGGCTCCCTGGATGAATAAAAATTAAAAACGATGTTCATGGAAAAGGCGAACCTGGTTTGTTTTCTTAATTCATTCAGGAATCAGGATAAGTTTTATTGCCAAGTAAGTTAAGAAACATACAGGGAATTTATCTTGGTGTTATTTGGCAGGTAAGCAGCTGGTCAAGGTAATCAGAGGACATAATGATAAATATGTGATAGAGAAAAATGTCTTCTTGCATAGATCCTCCCAATGACAGATTTGTGTAAGGAGAATTGGATTTGTGGCAGAATGGGTAGAGGTACATCAAGTCTTCTTGGCATTGTGACTTCAAATCCAGCTCCATTGCCAAAAGTTCCCTCTCTGTACACTGTCTTATATATAAGAAATGGGGAAAAAAATGAAGAGACACTGTGAGTGACCTGAGAAAAGGGCTTTGAAACTGAATGTATAGGTGCAACCTGCCCAGACCAAATACAACCTTTGGTGCTTGGTCTGCACCTTTAGGCCTACATTGTTTTGTTCTGTCAAAAGTAATTTTTTGTGGGTATATCAATATTTAAAACTATTTTTATATGTAGACGTATTTTCTCATTTTCTTTAATTTTGCTCACTCAGTAGAGTTAGCAAGCTGTGGCTACAGGTGTTTGGCTGTGATGGGACAGGTGGACTAGCTACCTATGTTGCAGCTAAATTATTACAGTCTGGGTGATTACTTGTTTCTTAGTGGCTGCATGGTGTGCATTAAAACCATGTAATGCACCCGCGACCCAGCTCAGATTCAATCACTGCTTAATTCATATGCTGGCCATAAAGTTTTGAACCAACTTAACTACAGCAACAAATGTAAGCCTAAAGCTAACTACATTAGCCGTTAGCCACTACCTCTGTCCCATAAAATACCAATTGAAAATCTATGAAAATCTAGCTACTTTTTCAGAAAACTGTCAATGTGTTAAATGTTTTGTCAGCTAATTCATTTTGGTGACACATGTATGGTAGATGCTAATGTGCGGCATTTGTTTGTCTAATTCGGTGAGTTTTGATTATTACAGCGCTTCCAATATACAGCAAAGCCCCTCTTTCTCAGATTGGATGTATAACAAATATGTTCATGTGCAAATTGGCATGTGATGTCATTTTGCAACTTCTGGTGACTTTTTAAGCAGCCAATAGCTACTTTCTTTGGAACAGAGTTAGCAACACTGATGTAATTTTAGCATAGTGAGCTATAGTGTTAGCAATAATAATAACTTACTGTATTTGTCAGCTATAAATAGTGATTTCACAACTTGAAAATAGGAATTGTATGTGTTTATGTTTGTAAGTCCTCAGCTTGGATACTGTTGGCTGTCTTGGTTTTAGTCAAGACACTCACAGCTAGCAAGCATGGAACTAGCACTAAGCTAGTTTCACTTATTGATTTGGGTTTAAGTCCAGAGTCTCACTGTAAATGTAGTGACATCCAGCAGAAAGTGCACATTATGAAGAAGCCAGATAGGATTGTTTGGTTTGGATCCTAGTTTCTGGCAGGCAGCTGTCAAAGTGTGGCCATTAGAAACACAGTCAACATTCCTCCACTTTATTTCAAATAAAATATAATTCTTAACATCCTCAAAAGTGATATTTTTTGCAGCCATGTGACTGCAGGAATAATTGATCATTTTTCTCTTCTCCCTCTTCCTTTTCTCTCTCTCCCTTTCCTTTCCTTTCACCCCAATCTTTTCATCTTCCTCTCCTCTTTCACCTTCATCTCCTCACATGGGTTGCCATGGTAACAGACAGTTTGATCTGACCACAGGAGTCATGATGGATGGAAATAGACCCTGATAAATAAGTGGCTTTTGTCTTTCACCTCTCTCTCTCTCTCTCTCTCTCTCACTCACACACACACACACACACACACACACACACACACAC
>OMKZ01056534.1:6273-17872 GCA_900302535.1 Neoniphon sammara | reverse complement strand
TGAGTCACTGTGTGTGTGTGTGTGTGTGTGTGTGTGTGTGTGTGTGTGAGTGTGTGTGTGTGTGTGAGAGAGAGAGAGAGAGATGAGGGATCTTCTGTTCTGCTCTGTTCTAATGAGCTCTGCTGTGCTCTGGTTGGTAGAAAGAAAAGTCTGAGGAGAGAATGGAGAGATTTGAAGAAAAATCTTTCCAGGAGTTGAACTTTCCACTAAATGTAAACAAAGTCACATGCTGGGGGTGGGATTAAGGAAACGGCCCACCAGCCAATGGGAAGAGAGCTTAAACTCCGTGGACCAATGGCAAGCCTAACCTTTTGATGGACCAATGAGGGAAGAGCTCACCCTTGTACACAGTAACCCCTGCACAGCACAGACACCGAGAGTTGGCATGTGACTCACACATGCACAGCGCTCCCATGGGGCGATTTGGAAAAGACACAAGACCCTAAAAAATGGACAGTATGTTCCAAACACACACACACATACAGGCTCAACTCTAAAAAACAGACACTGCGCTCAGATGACCACAAGACAAACTGTTCTCTCAGCTCCCCTCCATGACCGCGAGGAAGGCGTGAAAATCAGATTTTGGACGGCGACGAAGCAACACAGATTTTTATCAAACCGGTCACAGCAGGAGGGCTAGAATTTAGGATCTGTATTTTTTAAGCCACTTGAGTTTTTCTGTTTTTTTTTTCCTGCTTTATTGGATAGGAGGGTTTTTCTCAAACTGGGGCTAGTATCATCTAGAGGGTAGAGGGATTATGGGTGTTTTCTTTGCCATGGAGCCTGAGTTTCTAGTTGCGTTGTGTTGTGTGTTTGAACTCTGATGGTATGTGGTTGATATGGAGCTGCCATCAAAAACTATAAAGATTCAGGTTGTTTCTACAGATCTTTGCAATAAAAGCCGACTGAAGGAGTGATAAACCGACAAAACTATTCATGAAAAAAAAAACACTAAATGTAAAAAACAGTACGAACAGCTAGTCTTTTCCTGGTGTGCACTGATGAGGCGAATCCATATAAAATCAATTTATAAAAGCAATTATCTATTACTGATTTCACTTGAGATATGTGCTGCGCAAGAGATATCCTTAATAATTGTCAGTGTATATCCAATATTATTACAATATATGCTGTTATCAGGTACAATATGTAGATAAGAAGCAGGATGGTAGGTCCACCTGCGACTGGCGGTTGTGTGAAAGAAATAAAAACCCTCAACACAAAGAGAGGATGGGCAGAGGACTCCAAAGTCCCTGATCAGACACATTGCTCGCTACTTAGGCTATTTGTTCATTGTTCACTGGTATTTCCTCTGTGTTAGTAGTGCGTGTGTGAGAGTGTGTGAGAGAATGTGAGCATATCAGGGTCTGCATCATTGATGGTGCAAGAGTCAACGGAAAATACTCAGAACATCTTATTTGTTTCATAACATGTCCGACAACAGATCATCTGGAAAATATTCTGGGTGTGTTAGGGGAATATGGTGATGTTTTCGGCAAATATTCTTGATGATTAACAAACCGCTGTGAGATGAGAAGACTGGTAGCATTATCCCAAGTCTGTCAAGAATGCGTTTGGCTTGTTACAGCACTTGATGTGACTGTTCATTGGGCAGCAGTTGGATTTGTATCAAGTCAAAAATATAATTTTCAACTGAATACTGGACTCAGAAATTAAATGGTTACGTGTACAATGGCAAAATAATCCGAGCACTGCTAAAAAGGTGATATGCTCCCTGAATAGACGGCATTACATGATCAGGCATTATCACATCTGCTGCCCATCCTCAGTGGCTAACTGTTTGCCAAGACAACATTTCCATCCATTGCCTCAGCACAATCTTTGAATTCAAACAGACTCACTTAATAGGTCCCAAGGCTGCAAACAAGCATCTACAATTCTCCAAAGTTTTAATTAAGTGAATTGACTTAAATGGTCCGTAAAATACACTTAATTGAACTTTTACGACATTGTAAGTTTAGTAGTGATGTAACATCAATGTAGACATAAACTTAAAACTATTGATAGTGTTTTAGACGCACCTTTACGACACTTTTTAACTGTATGGGAGTGTTTAAAGTGTATTGGTCAGTTTTATTTGAGGAATTTAGAGCTTTCTTTCCCCATTTTAAATATGCAATACGAAGGTTGCTGGATGCAACTGTGTCTGTTTTCCTATTAAGTCATTTTGGCAGGTTAACAGCCATTGTTTGAAAAAGCTATTCTGTAACTTAGGTTAGTAATCAGGAAAACATGCAAACATCACAGGAAGACGGTTAAAATAGGTCTGAGAAACAGGAACATTCATTAACAAATAAATAATAGAAGTTGTGTTTTTAACAAACTTAAATCTTGAAAAATGCAAAGCTGCCTCCCATATCTTTTAATTTACAGTAGAAAAAGGAAAAACAGAAAGAGAGAGAAGAAAAATGAGAGGAGAGAAAGAAAGAGGCAAATCAACTAATCCTGGGGAACCAACAGGATGTCTGACAACAACCCCATCCCATACCACATGCAAACACACACACACACACATACATTAAGAGACACAGACAACCAGACACACACACTGAAAAATTCAAAGGGTGGCCCATGGGGTGTTAAGACAGACAGCCCTTGCTGATTGGGGCAGGAGGCCCCTCTCAGGTAACAGTGTTGCATTACAGCAGGTAAAAAAGCCAGAAACACACACATAAACATACACACACACACGCAAACATAATACAGACACACACATACGGCACACACACAGTATTATGTTTCAGTTCAGCGGCTCCATGCTGATTGCCTTTCACACCAAACAATGGAGCGGCAGGTCTGTCTGTGTATACACAATTCATCTGATTAAGACGCACACGCACGCACACGCACGCAGACACACACATACACACTCACACCCATGTATACACTGTCTAAGGGGAAAAGAAGTGGCTCTTTTAGAGGAACAGTGTCTGGTACATCTGTTTGTGAAGTTTGATACGTTGCTTTCATAGGATGACAATCACACAACTCTTTGGTAAGGTGTTTGTTTTCCTTCCAGTAAAACAATGTGCATAAATAGACACTGTGTATAATGGGGCTGTGCACCTTGCTACCATTCAATATTCACATCACTTTAGAGTGCAGGGCTAAAACTGGACATCAGGCAGAGGCAGAGCCAGCAATCTCACTGTTAATTAGACAGCAGAGAATGACTCATCATCAGGTAGAAAAGCCTTCAGAACAGCAATGTTGTCAATAATAACAGCGGTGGTGAAGGCTTTAAAGTTTGAGAAAATAGGCTTATGACTGGAACGCTGCCAAATCCATTCCCCAGACCAGCTGGGGAAATCTGGGAAGGAGATTGCATAATGGTCCTATCTTAATCAGCAGTTACCTTCATTGTGCCCTTTTGCAAGGCACTCGATCTCCCAATGCTCCAGTTGTGTTGTTTTAGAGGCCAGCAGTAGCATACTGGGCCTGAACTGGGCAGCTCATTACTGTCAGGTAAAAAGCCTTCAAGAATTGTTTGTGTCATTTATTGCGTTATGAACTCTACTAATTCAGCTGAATCGATCTGCTGAAAGAAATAAACAGAATGAATCATTCTTTTGGCCTAAATTGAATGCTTTAAATGCATCCATTCATGATTCTTGAAAAAATACCTACCATTCAAACATTTTAACTGAATCTAAGCTAAGTCACGGATTCACACCCCTTGTTGGTCAAGAGTGTTTTTTTGTTTTGTTTTGTTTCTAAACCTTCACTTAAAAAGGGTAAGAAGACAGAGAATGCTTGCTCTTTTCCAGCAACTGAGTCTTAGGTCTTGTGCTATGTTTGTGTGTATTTTATGTATTTACATTGACATGCTTTTATGTCTATTTTTAAGATAGTCAGGAGACCATTGTTAGGGCTGTTATTTTAATTCTATTCTATAGATGGTAATGATGTTCTTAATTTATGACATACGCACATAAAACTACATAAAACAAAAGCAAGACACACATATCTATGTTTTATGTAGTTATATGTACTTATGTTTACATGTTTTATGTTTGTTTTAATGCACATGCTTGCAAGGAGAACTTCCCCTTGGGGGCAATACAGCTGAAGTGAACTGAATTGCAAAACACCTTTCATCACTCTCACTCTCTGTCTCTTACACACACGCGCACACACACACACACACACACACTTTCACTGTAAACCCTCAGCGGGCAAGACAGTCAGGGAGGCCCCCCCAGATAGATAATTCCCATAATTATCACTGAGAGAGTAATGACAGAGTGCTCTTCTACCACATTACCAAACATGCACACATACCCTTGCATTAATGTATTTGTGAGGACATTTCAGTGACATTATCTTAACTCTCCAATTCAAAATACTTAAATTTAACTCTTAAACTAACTTTGCCAAAACTAACCTCAAAATCCATCATTAACCTGCCTCTGACCCTGTTCCTTTTCAAACTGAAGGCAGACTGTCTTTATCTTTGAATACTTTCCTTTTCATCTTATTAGGTCCTCACAAGAATAGAAACTCACACATATCACACTTTAATGCACACACACGCACAACACACACACATACACAATGGCAACAGACTGTGGCTGACTGATTACACCACAATACCAATCACAAATTCTAATGAACATAACAGGATGCAGTGTGCTTGCTTCTGTGTGTGTGAGTGTGTGTGTGTGTGCGCGCGCGGTGTATGAGTCATATCTACATGACATCTAATTTTGCTTTTAGCTAGAGATGTCCATGGTGTCTGTGTGCGTATGAGTGTGTGTACGTGTGCATGTGTTTTACAAGCTGTTTTGTTAATGTACGGATTTAAAAACGTGAAAATAAAATCATTTCTCATTCATCTCATTCACTACAACTATCAACAAGATGCGTGCAATTGGAAATTCACTGCTGCGTGTAAAGTGAAATTTGTTAATAAATCCAGGGATGATGAACATCTTCTACACACAGTAAAGATCTGCACAGTACAGTTTAACCACTCTGAGAGCCAATAATGGTAACTTTTATTTGTGCTATAAAAGACAAATCTACATAGATTTAGGATGTTTGTGCTGGACACTAAAAAAAAGACAAGACCTCACTGGTAAGCATCGGTTACTGAATGTTATACGGTCCTGCTAACACTACCTGTTTAATTATTGATTTGTGTGTGTGTATGTCTGTGTTTTGGTGGGATAGGTTTACTCTGTGATCAGTCGGCCCATGCCACGCCACACGGCTCTGAACCAACCGGAGGACAGTATGAACACACACACACATACAAACCCACACCCACACAGGAAAACAGAGAGAGAGAAGGACAGGGAGACAGCATAGGCATGGGGCAAGTGACTGAGGCACACACAGGCAGTGAGAAAAAAGCTGTGCATGTGTGTGTGCATGTGTTTCTTACTCACCCCATTGTGTGTGGGGCACTCTGCGGTGCTGAGGTGACTGGCTGAAGAACCTGAGGTGGGCGTGTCTTCCTTCTCCCGGGGACTCATGGGGTCTGTAGGCGTCCTATCTGTAGTCCCTTCTACAAGATTTGAAGTTCTGTGTCGCAGCACGAAGGCCGAGCCCTCGGCCCCACTCGCCTCCCCTCCGTCCAGCTTGGAACGCTGGACCGGACGCCACCGACAACTGGATTGGACTCAGCTGGGCGACACAGAAACCTTGGTGGATGTCGACAAAATCAGGATGAGATCGGACTGATCGGACTGGAACGGAGTGAGTGGAGGACGAATGGGACTGAAGTGAGCAGAGCAGGTGACCTGGACTGGACTGAAGGCACAACTGGTGACTGACCTGGACTCTGCTTGGGATGTTGAAGTGATCGGACTGGCACAGATTCTCAGCTGGAGAGAGAGGGACAGGGGGGGTAGAGAGCGACAGCAATGAAGAGGGGATAGAGAGAGCAGAGAGAGGAAAAACATTAGGATTTGATTTGGAATCGCAGTGGGAAACTAACCAAAACAAGACAGTTTTACAAAGACAGAAAACTTGGTTAATTGCCAATGTATTAGGAGTCTTTGGTCTGGTACTACAGAACAATAATATGATGTGGTAGCCTAGTGGTTAGAAGGGCACAGGTTTGATCCCCTTAACAGTCACTGTATCCTGCAGAAATGTGCCTGTGCAAGACACTTAACTCTCATTGTAAGTGGCTCTAGATAGCACCATCAGCTAAAGGCCTGGAAAGTAATTTAAATCAAATATACTGCTGGCTATTTGTCCATCTGTATCACATCAAAATGCCAACCATCGTATATCATGGCCTTAAAATACAGCATCTAGTACCAGCAGCTGATTAGGAACCGCCAACTGGCTGTCATGGTGAGCTGCTTAGCGATCAGAGGTGTCAAGGACATGAACAAGAGACTTCACACACAGGAAGTAGGAGAAGTGTTGAGAACTGTCCATGTCTTTCTTTTCCCCCTTTCTCTCTCCATCCGATTCCCTACATCTCTACCCAGTCATTCTTGTACTTAATGAAAGGATTCCAGTGTTCAACATTTAGTGAGAAGACAGTGCAGGGGACCAGGGAGGGAAATTAACACAAGGTCAACTGCTGATACAGTTGCTGGTAAGTTAATCTACTCTACCAGCCACTTTGGCACATAACCAACTTTTATCTGGAGGTCCTACATCATGCCAACAATCTAGCTGGCCTTTAAAATAGTGAAAGTGGCTGGTAAATCTTGGGATGCATGAAAAAGCAAGTTTCTTGTCCAGCACCCAACTATATGAAGTAATATGAAAACATCAGGAACAGACTGACTAATGGCATGACCGCCTGTCCTCACTACAGCAGTAAACAATTGCATGTTTCTTTGTTATACCTTTGAGGACTTTCCCCAGGCTATATTTCTTCCTTAACTCAAACTCAAATCTTACTTAATCTTTATCACTATATATGCATAATCCTGAACTACTTACAGAAGAACCTATAAAAGGAAGAACAACTAAATGTCTTCAGTTTGCAGGATTTGCCTTATTTTTCTACCCTTGTGAAGACATCTGGCTTCATAAAAGAGCAAGAGCAAACACACACAACCTCAACAATGTGGCATACACAGACGTCCACCAGAAGTCCATTAAGTGCATTTTTAGAGCTGCACACGTTTCCAAACTCACAAACAAACACACATTCACACAACCAAAACATATGGTGGTCTGCACATAAGGAGAACTGCAGCAGCACATACATATTAGCATGTCTCACTCATTCTCTTGCTCTCTCAGTCACACACACACGCACACACATGCCTCCAGAGGGACAGAGTCAAGGTGAATATGCCCCGAGGCACTGGACCACTTCATTTAAACCATCCCCCTCTGCTACCACACACGTATACACAAACGTACACGCATAATGCATTTGGGGGCAATTCACTCAAGGGGGAGAGAGCAGTAAAAAACACCCAAACCCCTTAAAACACTCACTAGTGAACACATACACATGCAACTAATAACATGATATGTAATAGGGGGATGGGGGAGTACAGGGAGCAAGGGAGCGGCTATGGATCTAACATACAGTATATACACACACACACACACACACACACACACACACACATATGGCCACTTACTTGCATGTACTTCCTCAGGCCTACATAACTACACTCAACCCAAAGAATAATCCCTTTGCTAATGAGGAGAGTCTAGTGGTGACCACAAGGAATTATTTTTCCAGATGTTCTAATCTAATGGGGATGTTTGGGTAACACAAAATAGTAAATACTCTCACTCTCTCTGGTACACACACACACACACACACACATACACGTGCTGTTAATCCCAGAGTAGTCCTCTAGTCACCAGCTGCCCTTACGATGACCCAACAGCCATCTTACACGCACTCTATCTCTCTCACATTCTTTGTCTCTCTCTCTCTCTCTCTCTCTCTTTTAGGCTGGTTATAGATTACAGGGAAAAACATCTCCATAAATTACCCATTACCACCTAATAAAAGGAGAATTTCACCAGATAAGAGCCTTACCAATAAAAGTCCTTCAAATAACAATGCCTAGCTGTTGTGAGGTAACAACACAGTCCTCTTAAACCAAGCACAGAAAGGGAAATTACCACCATCCAAATGTTGGCAAATATTGTGTTAATTCATCCAGATAGTCTGGAAGTTAGCCAACCAGCATTTGTCAGTCATGTTCTACTCTAAAATTTAGTAGGCTAGTTAGAAGTGGCCAGTATGTAGAGTATTCAGTGTGCATTTGTGCTTTTAAGATGATGCTTGCTTATCCATCTGACAAACATGTGCAGTACAGTGTTAGCCCGCACCAAAGAGCAACTGAGGAAAAAAAGCCAAAAAGCTAGTAGATTCCTTTAACTTATTACCCAAGAAGTTGGTATATTCCTTTAAGAGTTAGTTTAATTAATTTTGGACATGTTATGTGATATAAATAAAATGGTTTTATGCTTGTTCCTGTTAGATGTTCACCCTGCAGCTACTTTAGGGTGGGTGCTGCTTCCCTCTGCCTCTCCTCTAATTAGAAATACTCCTCTGTGTACAATATGTCATGTTGGTTTATGAGAGAGAGAAGATGTAGAAAGAGAGAGGGGGGTGCTTTGAGCAAGTATATGTGGTGTGAGTGTGTGTGTATGTGTTTATGGGTTTTCCACTGATAGTTAAACAAAGATAAACAACATGGAGAAGAAACATCAGCCCTGCAGATGGTGGTGGTGGTGACACACGATGACACAGAAAAAATAAAAAAAATCAGGAGAAGAGAAGAGAAGGGAAGAGAACAATAAACAGTGACATGAAACGTTAAAAAGAGAAAAGAGAGACAAACAAAGGGAACATGCAAGGGGAGAACAGAAAATAGCTTAAAAAGAGCCAAAGGAAAAATACCGAACCCTTCATGAACCAATAACATCGACCTACAGAAAGTGCCACTATTTCTATGGTGCGCTGATGATAAAGACGTCTGTTTGATCTAAGCCGAGATGACTGGCCTGTGGGCAAGGCTCCTAATCGAAATCAAACGCTCCTACTCAGTGATTGTTCAATCAATCTCTCACTTTTTCCTCCCTCTTCTCTCTTCCCAATCGACCATTTCTGAAAATTACATTGATGCTTTTAAATGATTGCGACTTCATTTTTCTCTTTGTGAAAAGTAAAGATTTCATGCTGGTGGCAGGAAGAAAGGCCCTGTTAGCAAGGGAATAAGGGGGAATAAACTACTTTTGATGTGTTTTAAGGCTGTAGTGAGTTCCCTAGATAATAGTCCTCTGGCCTTACTGCCACACAAGAACAAACAGGTCCCCTGACAATTGGAACAGCCGAGATGTTTTGTTCTGTGCGGGTCTGATAAGAGTCATGAAAAAACACTAAAGAGACTACAGTCCAGACAGGCGCCGATGACCATCTCTCACCAACATATTCGCACACATAAGCACACACACACACATGCTGTAGTTCACACTGTTTACAAAAACCCACTGGACGTACAGAGCAGCAGAACAGAACAGACCCACCCCATATTGAGATAACAAGCTCTGCTATGATGGGATATAAGATACACAGAAAAGAAAAAAAGGAGTTACTCATCACTTACACACAGAGAAACCAAATTGGGCTTCCCAGGATCTAGATCGACTCCAAATGTTTTAAGTTTCAGCTCAGAGAGACCAGATGACACATAATTTCTGCTACCAACAGGAAGGAGAATGAATCATGGAAATGTTTTGCAGGGGTAACTAAAGGATCACAATTTTCTCAGCCCATAATGCCCTTGCGAATGACCTATAGCCTTATTTTTCCCCATTAAGGTCAATGTGTGCGGTTATATTGTCTTCAACTAACCCATCCATGTGCAAAACACACAATGTAGCCAAGCTTGCTACCTCTGTTCAGAGCTCTGTTGTTGAGCAAGTCATAACAAGACAAAAAATGCTGTCAAACTGACCTTGAGTGACACTTAAGGTTTAAGAATGAACAAGATTCTTGACATCAAGAGCCCCTCTGGCCACATCTTGATGTCAAAATGCTTCCTGAAAAAGAGAGTGACATATGCAGTTCCCCACCAACCACAATCTCAGTCAAAATGAGCCTCACCTGTGCAAAAGGTGTAACCACACTGCTTCCAGTGATTTAAAACACACATTGCAGCTAAATCATTGGTTTTCCCAGTAAAGTGGGAGTAACAGCTAATTACAGACAGCTTACACATCCAATCCAGGCCCTGATTAACCTGCTGCATATGTGAGACTTACTATGATTGGTGTGATCTGCATATGTCACTTTCTTTTTCAGGAAGAGTTTTGAAAATTACTGAGATCATGAGGTCGTCAGAGGTGCTCTATTAAAGGGCCCCTTATCAAAGTCTATGTAAATTAAGAAAAAGGGTAAAGAGAAATGTAAAAAATCTTTCTAGTCTGTTTCTGCCTTTGTGTTCAAAATGAACACAGACCTGGAGCATTTGTCTGCTTCATAATTTCTGAGTGATGACATTAGATGAATGAGGAAACTAATAGACCACCAAAGTGATTTGGAGCCTCCGGTTTAATCGCTTTTCCAAAAGAATAGGAAAACGCATTCAGGTATAAAATTACTGCTTCAAACTGGGTCCAAAGCCAGTGCTACCTGTTCTGCTTAATATTTTTGGATCTAGTGCATGGATGTCTTTATTTGATGACGTAGTGTGGAGCAAGTTTTAAGCTGCAATGGAAAAAAAAACTGAAAATAAATAAATAAATAAATAAATAAAAATCACTACCAATCACTAGCTTCGCATTACAGTAGTTGACACTGAAGTAAATGTCTTGGGACATGTTTCTAGGCCTAGTTTGATAGCAAATATATATATATATATAAATAGATTAAAGTGATGACACATGTAATGGATCCAGCATGTGGTCTTTCAAATTTCACAGTTCAACATATTTAAAGGACGCTGGCAGTCTATAGGGCAGATTTAAGACAGCTTTCCACAGCCTTTGTAAAGTTGGTGGGATAAAGAGAACTTTTAGCTTTGGTATTTTCAAACAAAATATGTATTTCAGCAGTACAAAAAAAGTCAATAAACCTATCTGAAGAGTTGGCTGTCGATCAATTAATTGACTATTCAACTATTCTGTCCCATCAGTCCCTGTTCTGTTCCAGTGTAAATGCTCAGGCGGCAAGTGGCAGAAGACTGCCTGTACTGGGAAGCTGCCAGATGTGATTGTGTCTAACTGGATGCTTGTGAAGCACAGAGGTGAGAGCTGACAAATAGTGTGCTCAGCAACCATTTCCTGGACAGATAAGGGTTGAAAAAGACCAAGCAATAAAGGTTGTGTGCTGTCAATGATATATAGGCTATATTTTTTAAAAGGCTAAACAATCTTTCAACACCTCACTGAATTCCTCATTTTACATTATTAATCTTTTTCTACTGACCTTATCAACTTGGCCCACGGCTACAACAGCACTGCCATAAATGAACGGTATTGTCCTTTTACAGTGGATGCTATTGAACTTTTAATATTGATGTTTTTGACCTGTCTCAAGGGTCAATACTGGCAGTACTGTGTGTGTGTGTGTCTGTGTGTGTGTGTGTGTGTGTGTGTGTGTGTGTGTGTGTGTGTGTGTGTGTGAGAG
>OMKZ01056521.1:0-16912 GCA_900302535.1 Neoniphon sammara | reverse complement strand
TAAAAATACAGCACCTACTTTACACTCATTGTTGTTACAAATTGTTAAAGAGCAATGTACAGGTTAAATTTTTTATCAAATTTCATAGCCTCTGCTACAAAAGACAATTGAGGATAAAAATCTATATTTGTATATGTTTTAGGATCATACTGGCAGAAACTGAAAGGCCCAAAAGGCCCAAGCAACCGAAACCCCACAAACAAGTAATTTTATTTTTTGAATATCTGCACTGGTGACATCACATAAGGGACGTTTGTCAAATTCAGCGCTGAAGTAGGTTGGTATTCGATGCAGCTAAATACATATTTTGTGTCATATTTTGGCCTATTCTTTTCTGGATGTGGGCATTTTAATAATGCTTATTTTTCAAAATACACCTAGAATTACATAAGTGTGGCAGCTGAGCAGTGTGGTCAGTGCAGGATAATTTCATCAGTCAGATTAGCTGCTCCACTCCCAGGTTACACCAAAAATCTATAGTAAAAACTATGCGTAGTCATATCTTCCCTAAAACTTAAATAATGTGGTTGTGCAAGTGTGCACACCCTTAAACAAATACTTTGTTGAAGCACCTTTTGATTTTATTACAGCAATCAGTCTTTTTGGGTAGGAGTCTATCAGCATGGTACATCTTGACTTGGCAATATTTGCCCACTCTTCTTTGCAAAAACGCTCCAAATCTGTCAGATTGCAATGACATTTCCTGTGCACAGCCCTCTTCAGATCACCCCACAGATTTTTGAATCGGATTCAGGTCTGGGTTCTGGCTGGGCCATTCCAAAACTTTAATCTTCTTCTGGTGAAGCCAGTCTTTTGTTGATTTGGATGTATGCTTTGGGTTGTTGTTGTGCTGAAAGATGAAGTTCCTCTTCAACTTCATTTTTCTAGCAGAAGCCTGAAGGTTTTGTGCCAACATTGACTGGTATGTGGAACTATTCATAATTCCCTCCACCTTGACTAAGGCCCCAGTTCCAGCTGAAGAAAAACAGCCCCAAAGCATGATGCTGCCACCACCATGCTTCACTGTGGGTATGGTGTTCTTTTGGTGATGTGCAGTGTTGTTTTTGCGCCAAACATACCTTTTGGAATTATGGCCAAAAAGTTCAATCTTGGTTTCACCAGACCATAACACATTTTCCCACATGCTTTGGGGAGACTTCAAATGTGTTTTTGCAAAATTTAGCCACCCTTGGATGTTTTTCTTCGTAAGAAAAGGCTTCAGTCTTGCCACCCTACCCCATAGCCCAGACATATGAAGAATACGGGAGATTGTTGTCACATGTACTACACAGCCAGTACTTGCCAGAAATTCCTGCAGCCCCTATAATGTGGCTGTAGGCCTCTTGGCAGCCTCCCTGACCAGTTTTCTTCTTGTCTTTTCATAAAAAAAAAGTTGTACAGGTTATAAAGGTGGAAAAAGTTCTTAAATTATTTATCTTGGTCTCATTTTTTACATCATAAAAACCTGGCATTTTAACAGGGGTGTGTAGACTTTTTATATCCACTGTAGGCTACAAAATAGTATAGAATTGAGCATTTATAGTTTAGAGAATATAGATCCAAAAGGAAACTGACAGAAGGCTGGGACTGAGAGAAAAGGCACAATTACAAATCCATGTGTTACTTCAGCACCACATAACGTTATAGCGCCATGAATTTATCAATACACAGAACAGTTAGCTACTGATATTTCAGAGCCATGGTCAGAGCCATAGATTCTAACTTACACAAACCTCAGTCAGATTAAGGATCAAAGAGTCAGGCAGACTAGACTGATATATTCAACTAAACAACCCCTCTGTCCCTGCACTCTCTCCAAAACAAGGGGGATGCATTTTGGTCATTTTGCTAACAAATCGCCTACTGGTTATACCCATGACATGGGCCTATGGCTATTTAGATGGCTAGCTACTGGCTTACTCAATGCTAGTTACTTGCAATGATTGCTATCAAAATTATGAGCATCAGTACTCTCCTGTCAATATTACACACTCCTACGTTCATTTTAGGCACTAACTTTTAATTATTAATAAGACAAACAATGCTAACTAGTAAAAAGTGATTAGGTCACGTTATTATTCCCTCACCAATATCTCTGCCCAACTCGCCACTGATCTCCTCATGCCACAACTCAATTTCTCTCTGTGGGTAGGATTTTCCTCCTCATCGATTTCATAGTTGTCACTCTTCTGTTTTCCATCATTCACTGTGCACTTGACACCTGCCTGTCTCCCTTATGTGATGTCATGTTCCAATTTCTCTTATTGAGGTGGGGAGAGCAACTGGATTTTAAAAAAATGGGTTTAGACTGAAATTAACATTAATTAAAAAAAAATACCTGTTAAATCACATTACTATATATTTTTCCTGCAAATTAGTTAATACAGGGTGCTAACCTAAAAGTGTCTCTTTAAACACATTACAAGCATCATGCACTGTCACATACTCTTTTCAGGGGTGGTGTACAGTGGTTGCACACCCATACATTTAAGCTGCTGGCTGAGGTGCTGGTATGCAGGTAATGTTGTGACAGTTGAGAGGGTCACTTTCACTCATTCATAAGCATCATACATATAGTCATGGACATAGACCTTGTCCATGCAGTCAGACAGTGGTGACAGTTAGCAGAGAGCTGGGACAAAGCACATCCTCCCTGCTTCCCAGTCTGGTCCCATGAGTTAGCAGCTCCTCCACTGTTGTCCAATCATCAAATAGCTTTCTGTTTCTCAGACGACTCAATTTTCTCTGACTCAGCTCCAAGACAGTGTTGCACTGGCCTGCTGGAAAAGATCTGCCTCTTCTGCCAACTCCTCCAACTCCTCTAGAGAGCCCACCTCCTGCAATAGCACCTCCCCTATTACCTGCATCTTGTGTTGCTCCTCCTCTGGCTTGCTGTTGCTGCTGCCTTTGCTCACGGGCCAATAAGAAGTGTTCCCTTCTTTCTGTGCGACTCCAATACCTGCCCATTAGCATGTCAGTGTTTGTTTCCTCATCTGTGCTCATCCCACTGCGTTCGTCCGCTAGTCGTGAAGCCCGGTCCCTAAGGAATTGGTTCCTTGAGATCCTCAAATTTGGGTTGGGGCTGGCATTTGGGTTTGGATGCTGACTAGGATTGAAGTTAGGGTTTTCAGGTGTAGATCCAGGTGTAGATCCAGTCCCTGCACCACTATGGGCCTCTAGGGTGCTGTAAATACCTGCACCGCCTCCACTGCCCTGGGACTGACGACTGGTTGTTTTGGGCCACGTTTCATTGATGTCACCCTGCTGGGGAGGGTGGCCTACAGTGTGGATGCACTGCTGCCCCCTTGGTCTGCCACTGTCAACCTCCTGTTGCCTCTCTCTAACCAACACTCTCTCCTCTCGTATTTGTTGTTCTTTCCAAAGGTCTTTATCTCTTTGCATGTTTGCAGGTCTTTCTTGTTCAGTTTCCCTCTCTATGTCCCTGTCTCTTTCCATGACCAGTGCCTGGCGCATCAAGCTTCTCTCCTGCCAATCATGCTGCCAATCATGGTGAGCTAGCTGGTTGTTACAGGTAGTACTGGTGTCATAGCAAAGCTCATTGGGCATAGTTCCCAGGAGGTGTGCCACAGTTGTGGAATGTTGCTGGAGTGAGAGGTCATTATGTGGAACTCCGCCTCCACAGTCGGAAGGGGAGGCTGGGTGGCTGGCTCGACGGCGGTACTCCTGGGGTGGGAGCCGGTGGTGTAGTGTCCGGCTTCTCCTCAGCATCCCTGCTAAGCCAGAGCCCTGGTGGTGGTGTTGCTTGGGCACAAGAGTCCTGCAATGGCTGGAGGGAGTACTACAGGTGGAGAGAACAGGGGCACCCACTGGACTGACTGCAGTGTGGGTGTGGGAAGGGTTGAAGAGGGCTCCACTGCTGGAACTGTGGCGGTTCAGGCAGGGCCGATCTGCTTTATGAAATTGGACTGATGACACCCTGGAAATACATATCATGAAGTCAATGAAAAACAGCAGTGAAACATATACAATGAGAATATGGGTACTCAATAATCAGGTATTGTTATCAGCTACTGAAAACTCTTAATTCATCATTCATCATTTTGCTTTTGCAGTTGTTCCATAAGCTGCTACCTGAAGAGGCCACGCGATGAAAGGCCCATGGCTGGACCAGTGCCCTCCACAATCCCAGTCTGAGGGAAGTGATGCTGTGGCTGCATGGTCAGCGTCTCAGGAATGGCCTCCAGCAGTTCACGGTGACTCTTAGGGCAGCTATCACATTGCTCCCGCCTCTCACAGGGCTCACTCTGATGGTGCAGCCTGGCATTGTAGAGACGCATTCGCTTCTCCAGCAACTTCTGGAAGTGTCTGAACTCTCCAGTGCTCACACTATAGAAGCCTGAGTCACTAAGTTCTGAAGAAATGAAGGACTCAGAGGACGGGGAGCCACCGCCTCCAAAGCCTTGTCCCCCACAACTTCCTGGGGGCAGGCCTCCATGTTGATGGCAGCCCTCTTGGCCTCCCTCCTCAGTTTCAAGTCCAGAGAGGTCCCCTTGCTGGAGGGAGCCATCGGTCCAGCCCAAGCCACTGTCCAACTCATGGTGGAAGGGCTGGTAGCTCAGGGGCTTCTCTAGCATGAATTCCTCATCTTCTGTCTGCCAGAAGGTGACAAACCAAAGTAAGTTTACACAAATA
Organism: Neoniphon sammara; assembly: GCA_900302535.1. Classification (NCBI taxonomy): domain Eukaryota; kingdom Metazoa; phylum Chordata; class Actinopteri; order Holocentriformes; family Holocentridae; genus Neoniphon; species Neoniphon sammara. Next base: position 12,259 of record OMKZ01056521.1, on the reverse strand, counting down.
CACACACAAGCCCACGGACAGAATTGCACATTTGTACCAGGTCTACACCTCCACACACTGCAGATACCTGGCTGTGGAAGCTGCTGGGCTCATCCAGATTGGCACTGCAGCAACCAATTAGACAGTCCTGTTCCTTAGGTCCATGTTTGGCCAGCTCTGGATCCTGAGGGGAAAAAATGTAAGAGAAGGAAAATGAGAGTGCACAAAGCTTCTGTCACTCTTCACATCTTTCATGAGATCTTATTTATCAGTTACAATTGGATGACCTTCTCGACAGAACCAGAAAGCAAGGACTTTCACAATTTTATTTCTCACATTTTAGATGATGGGATTGTTGATTTGTCAATAACAGGAGGCATTATGCTAAAACTGAATCCTTGTATCTCAAGCCCCAAGAGACCATCGAAAGTTTGAGACCACAAAGACACATGGAGCACAATGTATGTCAGTGCTGTTGGTGCACAGCTGTGTTCTAATAAGTTCAATTCTGCTTCAAGAATGTCCTAGAATGCAGCCATTTGAGATGATAGCGGATAATGGCTCTTCAGTTTCACAGTTTTCCGCTCATGTTTTTGAGAATTCATTCTGTGGCATAGCACTGAAACAAACACTTTCTCTGGTGACCTACTCCATACAGATAATTATAAGGATGCCTGAATACATGCACTGCATGTTAGACACTATGCAAAAATGAAGGGGCGGAAGCTAGCAGGCAGAGCCTTCAACTGTCAGGCTCCTCTCCTGTGGAACCATCTTATAATTTGAGTCCAGGAGGCAGACACCTTCTCTATGTTTAAGAGTAGGCTTAAAACTTTCTTTTTTGATAAAGCTTATACGTAGGGCTGGCTTAGGCTTGCCTTGGATCAGCTCTTAGTTATACTGCTATAGGCCTAGACTGTTGAGAGACTTCCCATGATGCACTGAGCTCCTCTCTTCTCCTCTCCTTCTCCACCTGTGTGCATTCATACCCCATTCATGCATGTTACTAACTCGACATCTTGGACATCTGGATTTGTGGCTGTAGACCACCTGCTGCCCCTGTGATCCTGCTCGCTACTCCCACTACTACAATTATTATTACTTGAATTATTATTAGTCCTATTGTTATTATTGTTATTATTATCTTTACTATTATTACCATTTTTACTAGCAAACAAACTGCTTGTCCTGGCTGCTCGCATGGTGCCATGTTCTCTTTCCTCCTGCCTGGTCCCATGGTGCCATGGTGACAAGTCCCGCCTCATCTAATATGACTGGTTGCCTGAAAAAGGAGCGACATTGACAACACCAGCGCCTTTCTGAAAAGTTCAAAGATTTTCATCGAGAAGCACTCAGAGTGGCTGCACAAAAAAGTCGGAGCACTCTGAAAAAATATGCTGGGTGCAGCATTTTTCTCTAGGCGGCTGCATGCTGCCACATATGCTCTCTCATTGGAATCAACTGAAAAAAGACGCAGGCACTCCGAAAAAATGCTATATGGACACAAGCCGTAAACCAGTCGTTTCTACTTCCTGTGTCGGGCATACCCTTTCCAGTTTGTGAATTGCTGTTGTGTTTTGTGAAATGTTGTTGTGTTTTGATAAATGTTGTTGTGTTTTGTGAATTGCTGTTGTGTTTTGTGAAATGTTGCTGTGTTTTGTGAATTGCTGTTGTGTTTTGTGAAATGTCGTGTTTTGTGAAATGTGGTTGTGTTTTGCACTTCAGGGCCACCGTACCTATCATATCAAAACAAGCCTTCTTTAAAATACATGAAAATAACTTACAAATATTCATCTTTGTTTTTTGTTCTACCTGCCACTAGTCAGAACTCTGGATGTCTCAATGGGGAGATTACCACAAGTAAGAGAAGACTGATCATACAGGACTATTTTTAGAGCAATCTAACTGGGGAACACACACAGAAAAGGAATCTTCTTACTGTTGTCTGCGACAGGTAATACATGATTTCCTTATTATTTCATGATTTCAGGGAGGTTGACAACAGCCACTTTGGTTGCAAAAACTATTTTTCTCTAATGAATGACAAATAATGTATAATGAATAAAATTTTATCTCATTTCCATTCCATAAGAGCATAAGAGCTGACTGGAAATGGGATCATATTGTGCATCTGCATCATATGTGGAACAAGTGTCTACTGAATGTAGGGAAGTGTGTGTGTATGTGCGTGTCTCAGTCACCTGGTAGCCAATGTCCACAGTGTCCCGTGGAGCACTGGGAAGGTACTCATACCTTCTACTATAACGGTCATCTTGTGGGGGAGAGCGATGGCTGTAGTACTGTCTGTGAAAGAGAGATGGAAAGGGAGCAAAACAAATATGAATTTACACATTTTTTGGACAACAGAGTACATTTTCAAACCCTTTAATAACCTGTAAACAAACACTGAACAGAATGTGCAATGTAGAGATGTTTCACAAATAATGCAAATTTGCTGAAATTTGCTCATTGTTACAGTTGTTGATTTCAGTTGCACAACAAATAAAATATTTAGAAAATGTTTATGTTCTTCAAATGAAACATTTTGAAACATTGGGATTTGTATATATATATCTCCATCAAAAGTGCACCCGAGCCATCCAACAAACAGTTCTGCCTCTGTAAACAGAAAGCCCCCAACAAGTGCAAATCATTCCTGCCCAAATGAGCTGGGGAAGACATAATTCTAGAACAGGGACCTCAAACTTGCGGACAATATTTTGTGGCCCCCACCTTGATATGAAATTATAATGTTAGTGCGGCCTGCGAGTTTCATATGAATGGCACTTTACTGCGTTGTGTGGAAGGTTCCTTTATTGCGCAAGCTGGAGCTGAACAAACCTACTATGGCTGCATCCCATGGTTTGTATTAATAAATAGTGGTGTCTCACTGCCCCGGTGTTGCATCGAAATCAGTTCCCCCGTCGAGATCTATTCCCCCTGTGGTTGACACATCACCGGCATTGATATGTTATTTGATAGCCTAATTTTTGTACAACTACTATCCTTACTGGTTTGAGTAAACACTATGATAGTATTTCCCATCTTTGCTGAGCAAGAGTTTTGTGCTTTTTGTGTTTATTTGCGTTAATCACCAAGAGTAGGTTACCAGTGTTTATAAGGGACACAATTATTACTGCAATTTTTTTTTTGCACAAAACTCTTGCTCAGCATAGATGGGAAATACTATCAAAATGTTTACTCAAACCAGTATGAATATTAGTTGTATAAAAATTAGGCTGTCAAATAACATATCAATGCCGTTGTCCATATGTTGAGACGTTCTCTGTGCATTGCTGGCTGGCTAAACACTTGATTGAAACTTGAAACGAGAGCGACACCAAGTGGAATGAAAATATATCTTGTCACAGCCTGGTTGGTGACGAGCACAGACAATTTCAGGAAAAGTGGGAGATGCAATATTTCTTTGCTGAGCACAAGGGCACCCCGACGTGTCTTATTTGCACTGAGAAAGTTGCGATGCACAAAGAATACAACTTGAAACATCATTACTCAACTAGCTAGCTATGTGGTTAGTGAGATGATTGCTAAGGCGGGAAAGCCATTCACAGAAGGTGAATTTGTCAAAAAGTGCATATTACAGGCTGCAAGTATAGTCTGTCCGGAAAAGAAAGGTCAGTTTAGCAACATCAGCCTTTCTGCCAACACCGTGGCAGAGCGCATTTCTGACCTGTCAAGTAACATTTATGATCAATTGCGTGAGAAAGCCAAACGTTTTGATGCATACTCAATCGCTCTTGATGAGAGCACAGACATCACTGACACTGCCCAGCTCACAATGTATGTCCGTGGTGTTGATGACAATTTTGAAGTGATGGAGGAGTTGCTCACAGTAATTCCAATGCATGGCCAGACCACCGCTCAGGAGATATTCCGCCAGCTGTGTGATGCCATTGTGAATGCCGGTTTGCCATGGAAGAGGTTTGTTGGAATAACAACCGACGGAGCGCCATCAATGACAGGGAGGAAAATGGACTGGTGGCACTTGTTCAAAGAAAACTGGAAGAGGAGGGTGTGGAGGAGGCCATTGCTCTGCACTGCATTATCCATCAGCAGGCCCTTTGCAGCAAATGCCTGAAGTTTGACAATGTGATGTCAGTCGTTGTGAAATGCATCAACCAAATCAGATCAAGGGGCACAGGAGGTTCCGTGCTGTTTTAGAGGAAATTGAGTCAGAATATGAGGATGTGCTCTACTTCACTGAGGTGCGTTGGCTCAGCAGGGGAAGCGTCTTGAAGAGATTTTTTGAGTTGAGAGCAGAAGTCAAAGCTTTCATGGAGAAGGATGGCGTGGCTGTTCCTGTGCTAAGTGATCCCAAATGGCTCATGGATTTAGCTTTTCTTGTTGACATCACGCATGAGCTTAATGTACTGAACAAGAAGTTACAAGGCCAGGGGCAGCTCGTCAGTGCTGCCTATGACAATGTGAGAGCATTCTCCACAAAACTTGTGTTATGGAAAGCCAAGCTCTCTCAGACAAACCTTTGCCATTTCCCAGTATGCAAAGCACTTGTGGATGCAGGGACACCATTCAGTGGTGAGAAATATGCTGATGCCATTTTGAAGCTACAGGAGGAATTTGATCACAGATTTGCAGACTTCAAGATGCACAGAGCCACTTTTCAAATTTTTGCGGACCCCTTCACCTTTGATGTGCAAGATGCTCCTCCTGTGCTTCAAATGGAGCTCATTGACCTGCAGTGCAACTCTGACTTCAAAGCCAAGTTCAGGGAGGTGAGTGGAAAAGCAGATAAGCTTGGGCAATTTTTGAGAGAATTGCCCCCCAGTTTCCCTGAGCTTTCCCAAATGTTCAAGCGGACCAGGTGCCTTTTTGGGAGCACATATTTGTGCAAAAGCTCTTCTCCACCTTGAACTTCAACAAGTCTAAGTACAGGTCCAGACTTCAAGCCATACTGAGAGTCTCAACTGCTTCCTCCCTCAAGCCAAATGTGGCTCAGCTATGTGAGTGGAAGCGCTGCCAGGTCTCTGGCAGCAAGGAGTAGAGAGAGAAGCCATGTTCAGAAGAACCATTCATGTTCTTCAATGTTCCATTCATGTTCAGGACAGTTCATGTTCAGATGAATCGTTCATGTTCAGAAGAACCCATTGAAGTTAAGCGGGTCCAGCGGCCCCCAGATAAATTGAGTTTGAGACCCCTGTTCTAGGGGATATTTCCATTTGAATATTGTAGCTCTATAGGGTAAAAGGAAATATTAATATAAATATCGTTCTATAAACTTGGGAGTATGCTAGTCACTCTGGGATACCCTCCCTCTAGGTGGCAGGATAGTCAAGATACAAATTTCAAAGTAATCCTGACCCATAAAACCTTTACTGTTTTACTTCATTTTAGGTCCTACGTGACTCCCTCAGTTTGGGAGACAACACCACAGAAGCTAAAAGGCAACAGGCCCTATTCCTAGGTTAATGCTGGAGAATAGAATGCTGCAAACCAAAACTCTTGATGACCTTAACTGCTGAGCTGGGTTCCCATACAGAGACTCCATCACACCAGTTTGTTTTTGCCCATGAATACTTCATGTGTATCTGTATACCTAAATGTATATATTTGTGTATATTTATCTGTACATATTCATATATCTACATTTGTATCTATATTGATAGTAGGTTCAGTAATGAGACACCAAATTGTTAACCTTGGCTACGGTGGACTAATTGCCTACATTAATTGCTAGTTAATTTTCCATTGGTTATATTTGATGCCCACCCTGTATTTAAAAAAATAAATAAATAAATACAGTACTCCTTTGCACAGGCAAAGGATGACACATTTTCTGGTTTTCCATTTTGTCTTGATCAGTGTTGTAAAAAGTACCCAAAAGTCATACTTGAATAAAAGTAAAGATATCTCACTAAAATATTACTTTGGTAAAAGTGGAAGTCACCCATTAGAATATTACTTGAGTAAAAGTCTTAAAGTATCTGATATTAAATGTACTTAAGTATCAAAAGTAATTTTCTGGCAATAAATGTACTTAAGTATATTAAGTAAAAGTAAATTTATAAATCTAGCAAGTGTAGAAGCTATAATAAATATTTATTATTTATGCACACCCCAACTCTACCCCCATTATTTTTTTCATTAAATTATAAAATTTAAAAATAAAATAAAAAATAACATTTATTGGCAAAACATTCCACAGACTTGCTTTTAAATAATTTTATTTTCAGCTTTTATTTATTTATTTATTTAACTTTTTATTAAGCTACATTTCTGCTTATTTTATATAGCCTGTATGACTTGGATTCTGTCTTCTATCTTGTACTTTTGTATTCTACATGTTTTAAAAATGTGCTCTATATTATTATTATTATTATTATTATTATTATTATTATTATTATTATTATTATTATTATTGTTGTTGTTGTTGTTGTTGTTGTTGTTGTTATTATTATTATCAATAATAATAATAATAGGATATAATCCATCCATGCCTGTTACAAACAACATCATAGATGGTGAGGCAGTCCAAAAATCTGGCAAGGATGGGGATAATAACTCAAACGCACCCTTTGTATGTGTTTAGGAAGTAAAGGTGGGAACACAACAACCCATGAAAGTCACATCACTTGTTTGGCCCTTGTCTGAATAAAAACTGAACCTCAATAAACATCAAGACTTATTTTGTCTGTCAGGTTACTTGGGAATTTGAATTAAAAGCCCACAGCAGGTCTGTGCTGGACACAAACACACTGAACCTGGCATAAGCAATTTAGGCAGCCTGTTGATTGTGTTGACCTAACCTTAGCAGATATATTTTCTTGCTGAAGATGCAATCATAGATATATGTGCATTCACGTTGGGTAGGCTACAATGGATTTTTGGCAGGCAGCTGCTTCCCCCTCGTCCCATTACTGTGTACTGGCACTGAATCTTTTAGTGGTATGGAGCACAAGACTGCACCGGCCTACTCTCACCTCTGCTTACAAACCGGATAGTGGTTTTATTCAAGCAAACAGCTCATCCCTACTGACTATAATGCTGCCTGTTTGCCAAATGCCTCAGTGCACCTCCCATTTACAAGATTTTTGTTTGTAGCGAGTAACGAAGGTGTTCAGTGAAAATGTATCAGAGTAATAGTACATATTTTATCCTGAAAATATAGCAAAGTAAAAGTACAAGTAGCCAGAAATATTAATACTCAAGTGTAGTACAAAAATGCAGAAAAAATACTTAAGTACAGTAACGAAGTATTTTTACTTTGTTACTTTACACCACTGGTCTTGAGCACAGTGACATGTAGGAATCAAGCCACTGAAATGTTGAATTCTCCTGTCTCAGGAAACAGCCCTGAATCCAGGGCTGTTTCCCATTTGCTTATTTTTTTTATCTTCAATTCCTCCACTTCCCTTCTCTCCTTGAGTCTTAGGCCCTCCACAGGAGAGGCGAGCTGAGGAGGTGAGGAAGACGCAAGGAGAGAAGACTCAAGGCAACAGGCATTTAACAAAATGAGACATCATCACTCACTCAATCCTCATTTTAAAGCGCTACTACCTTGGATGGACTCACTTTTTTATCAACACACCACTGATATCCATAAATCCTGTCAGAGCAATCTCTGTTCAACCCATTCTACTTTACTGCTGCCCCTGTTTCTTTATTATGTCAACCATTTCCAACAAAAACACCCCCAACCTCTCGGTTCTAAACAACAAAGTCATCACACACATAGCACTAAACATAGTACATTACACTGACCACCCCCTCAATCCTCTCTTTACTCCCATCCGGTTGCAGGTGTAGGTTTGTCCCCTCCACTATTGCAACCCTAAATATATCACCTTGCTGAATGCTGTACAGTCATGTGTACTAAAATGTGTATGCTGATTGTATGTGGTTGTATATATGTATATATGTGTCAATGTTTTGGTGTGTCTTTTATTCCTTTTGTAGACATGCAATGTACAGACTGTAAAATTAATTTACCCTTGGGGATAATAAATCTATATTACTAATGAAGTGTTGTTCTGGTCTGTAGATTATTGCTGTCATTTTTCTACTGGATTTTATGCAAAAGTGTTTTTTTCTTTTCATCTTTCACTCCTTGAAATGTCTTGATATCACCAGGTTTTATAAATAAAGGAATACAATAAGTAATTTCATCCCAACTGCACTTTTATTTTTTATTTCCATCCCTCTTTGTTGTGAAACACTTTGTAACTGTTTTAAAACGTGTTACATAAATAAATGTTCTAATTATTATCACTATTATTAATATTATCTGCTTGAACTCTGGCTTCTTTCTTCATATGATATTTTTGAAATAAACTGTCTATTGTAGATAAATAATTTAACATTATTACAATGGCATGGACACAGCAAATGCATGTAGTGTCAGATACAGGCAAATAATCTCTACATTAAAATTTTCACTGATCAGGAGTCCGGTATGCACAACTCAGTAGTGAATACACAAACACAAGACCATAAGGCAATAGCTGACAAGATGTCTATAAGCCAATGTGAGACTGTTTAAAATTTCTGAAATATTAAAAACAACAGATTCAATTGTTGAATCAAGAATTTCTGAAATGATATGGAAAACATTGCATCAGTTCCTCTGAATCTTAGGACACATTATATAGCAGTGTGCTGGAGTGTTTTCATTTATTTATCTTAGATTTGGAGAGGTCCAAATGTATTAAATTACATTAGACAGTGACTGAGCATTCATGTATCTGTTTTAAACTATGATTCTATTGTTCCTCTGCAATTTAGATATTTAGATATTTTTTCCCATTTTTTTCTTATGCGAGAAGTGTCCACCTTCATACTGCAAAGCTGTATAAAGGATAGATACCAGGTCAGGAACATATTGTGAGAGTTTTTCTAAGTGCTTTGTAAAGGACTTGTTTGAGTTTCTAGGACACATTTCGCCTCTCATCCAAAGAAGCCTTTTGGATAAGAGGCGACCTGGATGAATGAGAATCTTCACAGATATATGGTGAGAGCTTGACAACGAATGTAAATGTGGAGTCAGCTACAGTCTTATTTCAAGGTATCTGAAGAAGTTAGATCTAAGTAATTTGTAGCCCTAACCCTAGCCTGCTGCTGAAATAAAGCAAAATCTCAATATATAAATCTAGTAATATCTGAATTCTAGTATTTTCCCAGATTTTAAAAGCAACATCTAAAGTGGATGACTTTGCTTCTATAAACTGGCATCAGGGGATTGATATACTGGTTTAACTGTTTCCAGATGCAAGTCCTAATTTTCATCTGTTGTCCCTTGACAGGTTGATTACACAATTTGGCATTTAGCAGATGCTTTTACCCAAAGTGACGTACATGAGCTTTTAATACAACACAAGCAAGGTACTAGTCGGAGACAATGTCGAGAGCAAGTGCTACAAAGCTAAGCTCTGGTCCAACAGGACATGGCTGCTGTGAGGTAGTATGCATAGATGAACAGAGTTTTTTTTGTTGTTGTTGTTCAGATTGCACAGTCCATCAGGTGACAAGGTGTTCACTAAAGAGCTTGGTCTTTTGTCTTTTCTTAAAGATTGAGAGGGACTCTGCAGATTGAATGGAGTTTGGTAACTCATTCCACCACTGAGGAACCACAGAAGAGAAGAGTCTGGCTAGAGACTTTGGGCTTTGTTGTGGCGGCAGCACCATGGAGTGAAGACCTGAATGAGGGAGTTCAAGTAGGTTGGAGCCGTTTTGGTAGCTGCTTTGTAGGTGAGCATCAAGGACTTGAACTTGATGCAGGCAGCAACTGGGAGCCAGTGGAGGGATGTGAACAGCAGAATGACATGTGCTCTTTTGGGCTGGTTAAAGACCAGACACGCGGTGATGCGTCTGGTCTTTCAAACCTCAGCATACATGCCGGGAGCTCTGCCAGTAAGGAGTTGCAGTAGTTAAGGCGTGATATTACAAGAGCCTGTACTAAGAGTTGTGCTGAATGTTCAGACGAGTAGGGTCTGATCATCTGAATGTTGTACAGGGAAAATCGGCATGAACAAGCAACAGAAGCCACATGGTCCTTAAAGGTTAGCGGGTCATAAATGATGACACCCAAATTTCTGGCAGACTTTTGTGGGGATGACCTGAGTGCAACTGAGCTGGATACTGATCTGTTGTTGTACAGAGAGACTGGCTGGGATGACAAGGAACTCAGTCTTTGACAAGCTAAGCTGAAGATGGCGAAGATGGCGGAGAGGCATCTCGATATCCATGCCGAGACTGTGTGGTCGTCTGGCGGGAATGATAGGAGGAGCTGGGTATCATCAGCATATGAATGGTATGAGAAGCCATGTGAGTGGATGACATGAGGTGAGGTGGTGAGGTGATGTACATTGAGAAGAGAAGGGGTCCAAGCACTGACCCTTGAGGTATACCTGTGGGCAAAGAGTGGGATTTAGACACTTCCCCTCTCCAAGACACTCTGAAGCATCTCCCTGAGAGGTAGGACTCAAACCAGCGGAAGGCACATCCTGAGAAACCAAGCTCAGTGAGTGTGGAGAGGAGGATTTGGTGGTTGACAAAGGCAGCTGATAGGTCAAGCATCATTAGGACAGAGGACTGACCAACAGCTCTAGCTGATTGCAGTGTTTCCACCACAGACAAGAGCGTAGTCTCAATAGAGTATCCACGTCTGAAGCCAGATTGGTTAGGGTTGTACAGGTTGTTCTCGGACAGGAATTAAGAAACTTGACTAAAGACTGTGCGCTCAAATGTCTTGGAAAGGAAGGTGAGGAGTGAAACCGGCCTGTAATTTTCAACCTGAGATGGGTTGAGTGTAGATTTTTTTTAGCAATGGGGTAACCTGGGCTTGCTTAAAAGCAGTGGGGAACACATCCGTTGTGAGTGAGGAGTTGATGATGTGTGTGACTGCAGGGATAAGCCTGGGTGAAAAGGCCTGCAGGAGGTCGGAGAGTATGGGGTCCAGTGGACAGGTAGTGGGACGAGAGTCAAGCAAAAGTTTAGAGATTTGCTCCTCTGTGAGCTGGGGAAATTAGATAAGTGAGGCCCTGTGCTCTGGTGGCAGCATACTGAGTTTGTCAGGCTCATACTGATTACTGATAGTAGAGACCTTATCAGTAAAGAAGGATGCAAAGTGGTCAGCAGTGAGCAAAGTAGAGAGTGGAGGAGGTGGAGGGTTGAGGAGTGAGTTAAAAGTGGAAAATAATCTTTGTCCATCTTTGGTGCTGCTGATTTCCTCTTGATAATAAGTGGTCTTGGCACTTTTTAGCTGGGTAGAGAGTGCAGATGGGAGAGTCTGGTAGTTACTGAGGTCAGTGAAATCTCTGGATTTGCACAATTTTCTATTGGCTGCTCTGAGACCTGTCTGCTGCTCTCTGATGACACCAGTGAGCCATGGACTAGTCGGTGTTTTATGAGCAGGTTTGGATGAGAGAGGGCAGAGAGGTGGCTAGGGAGGCACAGATTGTGTCTGTAGCCTTGTTGACATGGAATGAGGAGAATACATTATGAGGGGGCATGGTTGCCAAGACCTCATTGGAGAGCTGAGCCTGTGTGAGGGACCAAAGGTTTCGTCTGAATACCATTTGTGCTGGAGTGTCAGGATGTACCGGTAGGGAAACTGTGAATTGAATAAAGAAGTGATCTGACATAAGGGGGTGACAGTCAGATTTGCCGTGGAGCAGTTTTGAGTTGCTATCAGATCAAGTGTGTTGCCCGCTTTGTGTGTGGGAGCAGTGGGGACCTGCTTGAGGTCAAATGAGGATAGAAGTGAAAGTGTTAGGTTCCTGTGTGTTTGCTAGTTGTGTTCTGTGTTTTTTTTCCCTCTCCCCTGCACTTCTCCCTGTTTGTCTATGTGTGTGTATGTGTATGTGGCCTGGGCGCGGCTTACTCCCTCTCCACCACCTGGCTCGACCAACTCACCTGCAGGCAATCCAACAATCAACACCAATCAACTCTACAGGATAAATACCCCGGATTATCAGACACTCGTCGCCAGATTGTTCCACCAGCTCCGTGGTAGTCACTCTCTCGGCCGCGTCAGCTCCTTGCCTTGTTCGTTTGTTGTTGAAGTTACTTACCTTGTTTTCCTGTGTGACAGATCCCAGTCCGTTCCTGTGCTCACCCGTTGATCCTCAGCCCTTGCCTGCCTGCCTCGTCCGCCATTGACTGCCTGACTCGTTGTTGGTCTGCTCACGGCGTTCCACTCTGCCTGCCTGCACAGCCGCCTGCCTGCCCAGCTCAACTCTGTTCTCCAGTGTTAAGTCTAATAAACTGTTTGCAATATTCCAACTGTGTCTGCGTCTGCCTTTTG